>CM035412.1:7492422-7498146 GCA_020310875.1 Ceratopteris richardii
AGGGATATACCGACGCTCATACCGGCATGCATACCGACGGTCATGAGACATCTAGAAAATCCATTTTAAACGGTCATACCGATGGTCACTTGACCCTCCGTATCTTTGAGTGCACTTTTCCAGCGTTTATACCGATGCCGGGAGTGATCGTCGGTATAGGCAGCATCGGTATGCCCCTCATATGTTGTAGTGAGAGAGAGAGGGGAGAGAGAGAGAGAGAGAGAGAGAGAGAGAGAGAGAGAGAGAGAGAGAGAGAGAGAGAGAGAGAGAGAGAGAGATCTTTTATTCTCAAGACACCATGATGAAAGGAAGTAAGAAAGGATTAGAGGGAATAACAATGCGAGAAGGAGATGAGATCTAAAGGATAACCCTAGAAGAACTAGAGATAAGAGGCATGAGAAAAAAGACAAAAATATAGAGAAGTGATGTGAAAAGACATTGAACCCCTTTGTAGGTCATGAAGCTTACAACTTGGATTTGTATAGTGCATTGGGTCTATTTGTATCTCTTGATTATGATATGTAGAGACCTTCAAGTTGAATCCAAGGATAAGAAGACTCATGTCATCTAAGCCTTTTCAATCCATAACAAGAATTCGTTTAATACCAATATTTCTATGCTATATCCCAACATATCCATGGTATATCTCAACAAATATGTATGGCACTCAAGCTAGATTAAGAATGGGAACTAATATAAAGAAAATAATAAGATGATTAAAATAGTGCCACTGTTTTCATTGTAGGATGATATTTGGATGCTATCATATTTTTTTCTTCAAAAAGATTCTCATAAATGTTTTGCATCCTTCCTTTTTTCCCAATTAATAGCTAAACGATGTATCCTATAATCACACAGATTCTTGTCAATATCAATGACAAGTTTTGGTTCCTTATCTTCCTTTAAAGCCTCACAAGTATAGCTAATATGGTCAATGGCATCACACCAAACACATCTCCTAATATTGGAAGTCCTAAGCTCATTTAAGTTTCTTTGATTGGTCGACTCAGGAATAGTTCGTGGTACAATAGGCTCAGAAAATTTAGTAGGCTGGGTTTGCATAAAGGATTATCCTAAGAATTTAGTGCATAGCCTACATTTTGTAAGGCATACACTTCGTTTGATATATTTGCATGCATTTGCATCATATTATCTAACTTGTGAGGTTTAATAAGTGCGCACATGTGAGTTTTGATACATTATTTTTCAATTTGTAAAATCCTAAATACAAAATTGCTCAAAATATGATGTGTATGTGCAATAATTGTTGCTTCAATAGTCGGTGGAATGGATGGCTCGATGAGAATTGCCCACTTGCTAATCTTCATGGAGGTGCTCAGATCAAGATGATCAGCCCTCGACACCAAGAAGATTGCAAGGTTTGGGAATAAGCTACCACTCCTAAGGATGAGGAAGCAACCATGATAATCAATTCATGTGTATGCATATGTAGGAGAATAGAAATCATATGTCCCTAACTTATAGTGTCCGATCTTCATGTTCGGTTCACAAATGTAAAGAAAATGAGAATACTCAATTAGTGGAGGAAGTGAAGTGCTAGATCCAATGGCTCACACACCGTGATTTTAACAAACTTAGGTCGGTATAAGATGTTCATGGAAAGTTCAAATGAATCCCAAGCTCAAGACATTAATCAGGTTGATTAAAATCTTAACATCTCATCAAAAGTCAATGTTGAAGGATCATATTTAGCATCAATTCCATCATCATATCATCAATAACAAATAATTATGCGTTGGACAATAATTTGTTTCACTTTGTACTTTTGAATATTTCAGTTTGATTCAAAACAAAACACTTCGTCAATCATATTTCATTCAAACGTTAACAATCAGATACTCGGAAGATGGAAACAATGTCAAGTCAATTTGCCAACCGGTATAAGAAAATTCATTATAAAGCATCTTCGTCTTTTATATCTTCTGCGTTCCTAAAACAAGGAGAACATATTTGCGCTACTGTATATTTCTCACAGAAAAAAAAAAACGATCGGTTTGACTAAGCACTCACTTTGCTCAACAATTTACTAAAAAGATCATGTCATTGTTGAGAAAATGGTATCGAATCTGTAAAACATCAAGTACATCACTTGGATAGAGCTGTAGGTAAGTATTAAACATCATTTCTTCAGATACAGTAGCCTTTGTTGCTCAGAACGGGAATCTTTGATGCCTGAAGTCTCAAGCAGAACATACCTTCTTCAAACTTTACTGAATCCATAGTGTGTGCGAGTGTAATTAGATCATACTTCGGATCGGATGAATCACACAAATATGGCAGGGTATTGTCGAAAAAACATCAATGTTTGATAAGAGATTGATGCACAATTGTGAGAGTCTTGTTGTTTTCAAATTGATGGTATCGGACACAGTCTGAGGTTGATGGAGTCGGACGACTATACCGATTGGTGCTATGAAAGATGAAGTGAGAGAAAATAGCCGATGATGTATGTCCAATGAGTCTTCGAAAGCTTCATTCTTACAAATCATCAGTTATATAAGAATATTCGGTGTCAGATATAGAAGGTGGATTAAGACATCCTGATGGCGGATATTCAATCAAGAGTCATCACTCTATCGTTGGAGAAATACATAGAATCTTGCACCATATTCAAGGAGCCAAAACAATTTGAGATGGATCTGTCGCCCCCCGTCACATTGTCGGTATCGATTCTCCTTTATAATCTTCAAATGCTAAATTTAGCATTCTGTCACCATCGCTAACATTAGAGTTTTGATGCCATGGCTAATTTTAATTCTTCCAATGTGAGCACTCTCTATTTCTTCTATGAAATACCCGACCAATATCTTCAAAGTAGTCGGGAGCACTGATGTTCGAAACATCATTATCATGAGTAGCATATATACTAGTTACAACATTTAAGCCAATGATTTCCACTAAGATGTCCATAACCTTATGAGGAACAACTCCTTCATTTCATCTGAGAATTGTGCACTCCATGCATTACACGCCAAGACAGCTGATGATGCATAGCTTAGGAGAACACATATGATAATAATTCCAATGTAATAGAATATTTCCTCCATGCCAAAGTATAGAAGCCACGATTGAGCTAACTCCTCTTGTACACATGGAATTGCACCATAGGGATGAAAAAATGGTTTCCAACACTTACCTCTACCATGTACTCCTAAACACCCACTCTTAGTGACCTTGAAACCCTTCCTGGTTCAACATCTTTTCTATTTCACTTCATCTATTGGGATCCAATATAATCCGTGGTGCACACAAGTACTTGTTGTACTCCTTTAATATTTCAAGAAGTTTATTACTATAGTTGAGATTCATCTTTGCTTTCATACCCTTGATTCCATCTTAGTTCATGTCTCTCAACTCATCCAAGGTACATGTAAATAAGTCCTATATCTCTATTTGTTTTTCCCAAGTAGGGAGGGTAGATCTCTCCAATAGCATGAGATAAAAAATCAATGTATCGTGTCATATATACCTTAACAAAAGGGCATGTTTAAAGAAAGAACATGCATCTCTTGGAGATGGCAAGTTTTATGGTCAAAAGTCAGGCTTTACCACATAGCTTTTGGCTTGAGGCTATTATCTATGCAACATATGTACTTAATATGTGTCCCAAAAAAGAACTCCAATCAATCACTCTTTATGAGGGTTGACATGGATGCAATGGATTTGTTGCTCATCTGTGTGTCTCTGGTTGTCTCGCATATACAGTAGCGTATGAACAACAATAGAGGAGATTGAATGATAGGTATATATTTTTGTTGGATACAATTATGAGAGCAAAGGGTATCCTCTCTATCATCCACATACTAAATGCATTTTGTTTGGTCATGATGTTTTTTTTTGGAAGATGCATTTCATCCATTACTTTCATTGAGCAAGGAGACATGAGTTAGATCTAAGGATATGTATGACACTGTATTACCTCTTCTTAGGTGGAAACTCAAGTACTACTCCAAATGACTCGATAACAGGTTCCACATGATGATGTAGATCATTCCATTCTTGATGAGATTTACAAGATGCATGTCTTGATGAGATGGTCAACACAAAAGAGGCTAAAATTGTGCCTAAATAATATGTGCAAACTTTGCAAGATAGCAAATTAGATGCACCTTTATCATATCATATCCATTAAAAACGTATAGTACTTCCTTTCCATCCGGTTGCTACGCAATGGTTGCCTCTACTCTTTGTGATAAGAATGAGCCATTTTTGTTTTTTATGAAGCACAAATGTCTCCTATGGAATCAAAATATGATGCTATTAAGAGGAATGGTACTTGGTCTTTATGTAATTTGTTTGTATGCAAGAAGGCCATTGGCACTAAATGGGTTATAAAAGTTCAAACTTAAGCCAGATGGAGCTATTGATAGGTATATGGCTAGGCCTATTGCAAATATGATGCTCAAGAGAGGGCATTGAGTTTGATGAGAAATGTTCTCCCACATATGGACTGGCGAATGTTCATATCATTTGTGCACTTGTATCTCATGAGGGTTGGAATGTACATGATATGGACATTAAAACTACTTTTCTCAATGGTAAATTACATGAATAAGTGTACACATTTTAGCCCCATGGCTTGTGTAGAGAAAACATGAAAACAAAATGTTCAAGTTGGAAGAGGCAACTGGAGCATTTGTGAGACCAAATGGCATAACTACATATTCAAAGTGCCCATATCTTGTTCGAAATGCTGCCTTCCATCGTCTCCTTCTCTAATCCTAACAAGATTGTATGCTCCTTGAAGGTCAATCTTCATGAAGAGCTTTGCTTTTCCAAGGCGTTCCAAAAGCTGAGTGTTTATAGTGATTTTATTTAATACACGATAAGGTGTAGACTATCGTGTGTAGACTATCGTGGATTGAAGGTCAATCTTTCAATCCACGATAGTCTACACACATCTGGAAAGCCCCATCCACAAATAAAATAGGAGGCCTTTGAGTGTTTGATAAATCCCTTTGCTAGATTCTTATAATGTTCTTGCGTAGTTTTGTAAGTTCCTCTGGAAATAGTCTATAGATTGGTCCACAGGATGGTTGTGCACCCTTTATGTCCTTACTACTTTGTATGAAGGCCTTGCCTCCGACATATGTTGGGTTCTTCTGGATATCTTGACGGGTGATTTTATTCTTTTCCCAATTAGTGTCTGGATTGTGCTTCTTTAACAAGGGCATTCCAATGATAACTAGATGTATTGGGCTCGATATTACATTGAAACTGTAGAGGAGGTACTGGGGTATCTGCTTTTAACAAAAGTAGAGAGTGAAGATAAAACACCGTCCAGTACGGTCGCCTACTCAAGGGGGGTTCTCTTTAGGTAAGTATACCCTTAACATTTCTGTGAGCAGGTAGATAACACGGATTGCACAGAGCGGGTAAATACTTCGAGCCAGCTTGGAGATGACCTTTTCAAATTAAGTATTTCTTGGGGCTCTAGGAATTGTAAAGTTACAAGTAAAATCTACCCTCCTTTCTCACACTCAAGAGGAGTTTCTAAATCACCGGCAATGCAAAATAAGGGTCTCAATTTCACTACAAAAGAGGTATGGGATAAAAGTGTGCAGGATAAAATTGGAAGCACGGATTAGTTTCTTGCCACCAACCATTCACAGCGACTACCTATTTTGTGGATCTAATTCAAATCAAGTGGAATATTGACCTACCCTCCAATTTTGGGTGACTAACTGACGCGTGATCAGTAAG
>CM035412.1:7523146-7528146 GCA_020310875.1 Ceratopteris richardii
ATTGCTATCCACTAGTTCATCATTGATACCTATTGCCTTTTCACTCATTGCCGTCCTGGATACTTGATCTGCCATGTAGTGCTCTTTTCCTGGCTTAATATGAATATCAAAATTAAATTCCTGAAATAGAAGTAACCATCTCCAAATCCTTCCCGCTACTCTAGGTTTGTTTATCAAATATTTCAAGGGCTGATGATCAGAGATAACAATGAAATGTACACCAAGGAGATAATGTCTAAATTTCTGAAGAGCAAATACGATAGCCAAACCTTCTCTTTTCCGTTGTACTGTAATTTCTTTCAGCTTGGTTGAGTAGTCTGCTTGCATAAGAGATAGGTCTATCCACTTTGTGAGATGATGGTTGAGCTAGAAATGCACCAACAACATGAAGACTAGCATCTGTATGCACATGAAATTCCAATGACCAATTAGGAACACTTAAAAGTGGAGCAGTACATAGCCTCAACTTTAGTTCACAAAATGCTTTGTCGGCTTCAGCACTCCATGAGAAAGGGATCTTTTTACTGGTAAGCCTTGACAAGGGCTTAGCAATTTCCGAATACATCCTAATGAATCTTCTGTGATACCTTGCATGGCCCAAGAAACTTTGCACTTCCTTTGGGCTTTGTGGAAGTGGCATAGAAAGAATAGCTGTAACCTTTGTAGGGGCAACAGTTATACCTTCAGTAGATACTATGTGACCAAGAAGAGTACCCTTAGTGACCAAAAAGTGACATTTGTCAGGATTCAATTTCAAACCCGTTTTGAGACATTGCTCAAAATTTCTTTTAGATTTTCCAAATGATCATGGAAATCTTGAACTGCCGCCCTTCTATCTGTACCTGAGAATACTGAAAAGTCATCCATAAATATGCGGACAAAGGTTGTTAACCATTTGCCCAATATCAGATACATCGTTCTATTAAATGAAGCTGGCGCATTCTTCAAACCAAAAGCCATACGAGTATAGACATAAGTGCCCCAGGGAGTAACAAAGGCTGTTTTGTCCCTATCATCAGGGTGAATTACTATCTGGTTGTAGCCACTAAAACCATCCAAGAAACTATACAAAGTGTGACCAGCTACTTTCTCAAGCACTTGCTCTGTGAAGGGCTGAGGAAATCCATCTTGGATAGTCACTTTATTCAAAGCACGGAAATCAACACATACTCTTATTTTTCCACTATTTTTCTTGGGCACAATAACCATAGAGGAAAGCCACCTGGAATGTTCTACTGGAACAATTATACCCGCTTCTTCTAGTTTTGTAATCTCTGCTTTACTGCCTCTGCATACTTCGGATTGAGTCGATATGTTCTACTTCTTACAGGCGCGGCTCCCTCAACTAAGGGTATCCGATGTAACCCAAGCTCTTCTGGTATCCCTGTTAGATCTTTGTAGGACCACGCGAAGACACTTTTATAAGTAAAAAGCAAAGAAGTTACCTTCTGTAGCAAGAGAGGATAATGCCACAACCAGGATGCCAAATGGACCATTTGAGGGTTCTCTTCATCCCCTAAATTTACTTCTTGAACCAATGTTTCAGGACTGGTCTTGCTTGAGAAATCATCTCCACTATATGCAGGAGTGGATTTTAATTTATATTCTGCAACTTGTTCTTTCATCCATCCTTGAGGTATATCTGCAAAAGGAAGATCTTCTCTGCTCTTAGGTTCATAATCTTCCCTCTTTGATACTTTTATATTGGTTCCCTCCTCAAAGCTTGTATTTTCCTTCAATTGCTCATTCTCCAACACCTTGTGGTCTTCATTGCTCTTTTCTATAACTTCCTTATCTACAACTTCTTCCTCAATTTCATTGATCTCTACTGTGCAACACTCTGCACTTCCCATCATCCAATTTAACAATGTATCATCTTCTTGGGGTAGAGAGGGCATTACCTGAGCATCCACAGTATATCCAGTGGTTTTTCCTGAATCAAACCCTTCTTCCAAATGTAGTTGCAGTTGGCTATTGGTGCTTGTTGAAATCCATAGTTTATTTTTCCCCCAATCTTGCAAAGCTTTTGCTTGTCTCAGCCAAGTTCTCCCCAGGAGCAAAGGATAGGAAGTCTCCTGTGGAAGTGCAATAACAACAAAATCCAACACAAAGTGGCAACCCTGTACTATCATCCGTACCTTTTCAATAATGCCAAGAGGCGCAATCCGATGTTGATCTGCTAGTGTAACAGTAAATGGTGCCATTTTGGTGGGGTTCAAATTTAGCTTCTTCATTGTAAAATCTGGCATCAAATTGATACCAGAGCCTCCATCTATGATCACACCTATAAGAGCTTCATCCTTTATAAAAACTGATAATCTTGAACTTTGGTAGTCTGCTAAGGGTGCAGGGGGAAAATCAACCATGAAACCATCTATACCAGGTGATTGGACCAAGTGAGCAGAGTGTATAATCTTCAGTAAGTCACTTCTTATTTTTGAATCCATCCTTATAAGTTCATATAGACTAACCTTATGATGAATACCTTTCAAGATCTGTTCAATGTTTACCACCTGAGTGTTTTCTTGCAGACTGGTTGGTTGGTCCTTTAGAGAGGTAGTCATCTTATCATAAGCTCCTTCAATTTCTACCTGGTCTTTCCATCCAGACTTCTTTTCCTCCTCTTTATCCTGAAATCCTTGTTGTTCATCTCCATGGGTTGCAGCCGCTTGCCTAGCTCTAGTCATTACGGGCATTGCAGAGGATGAAACGGCATAAGACTGAGTGGTTTTCCCTTCTTCATGTGGAGAGACTGCAATCATGTGGATTGGACGACCTCTTGGGCAATCTTTGGTATAATGATCCTTGGCCTCTGGACAATGTTGACAAGGAGGCGCATCTTCTGGAAGAGAACACCGATTTTGCATGTGGCCATACTCACCACAACGATAACACATCAAAGATCTATTGTATCTAGGCTTTGCGGGCCGATTCTCCTCCCTATTAGATGTATTTGAAGTACTAGCATAGTATGAATCCAAAGTTTGAGGGTTACTTCTTTGCTGTGTACCCTTGAGGTAGTAGCAATCCCTTGCTTCATGACCATCTTTTCCACAAAATTGACAGCTTACCTTAATAGGGCAATTAGCGTTGGAATGTCCATTGTTATTACAGATTGTACACCAAATTTGTCTCCTTATATCCTGAGTGGTCTTCAAGTCTTCCAACTCTCGGTGAAGTTGAGCTACTTCATCATCAGTGCGACGCAGTGGTGGCAAGACCTTCTCTTCTTGTTGATTTTGTTGCATTTTTAATGCCTCCAGTTCCCTCCTTAGTTGCTGAATAGGATCCAGGTCTGCAACATACTTAGGTTGTGTATCCCCTTCAAAATGTTGCCTTGCTTCTTCAATGCGTGATGCCGCTGCAACAAAATCATTGAGGGTGGCATCCAATCTAAGAGACTCACGAAGCTTCTGCTGAGATGACCTGGGCAGAGCCTTCTCTATCCACTTTTTAACCAAAAAGTCACCTGGAGCATGTGGCAGACGTGCAACAAGTGCTTTTGTTCTAGTGTGAAGTTCATGAAAAGATTCACCTGGTCTTAGCTTCAAATTCTCTAGCTGATCTAGAGCTCTTTCCGAGGAATCACTTGGTCGGAATGTCTGTGAGAATGCCGCCTTCAAAGCCTCCCACGTAGTGAAATGGCCATCTCCATATTGACTATACCATTTATCTGCAAGACCCTCCAATGTGGATGGAAAAAGTGCCAACATTGCATCCTCTCTATTCTGCAGACCTCGTCCACGGCATAAAGAGATAAATCTCCTCACATGATCATCAGCATCCTCATAAGCTTGTCCTTTGAAGGTAGGAAATTTGATGTTTAATCTGGAGAGTAAATGAGAGAGATCCTCCATTTGTACTGGTGTTTCTTCGGACGTATCTGAGGAGAAGTCTAGAGTTTTCCTATACCCCTCTTTTGACAATGGTGTCGCACCCAAATCAATAGATAAATTTAGGGAGGGTAGAGGGGAGGTAGACTCACTAGCCGTGGTTATTGCTAACTTGTTAAGGCTCCTCCGAACACGAAGCGACTCCTTATCTGCCCGTGTATGGGTCATGTACCTACTTGTAAATGTAATAGGGCAAAGATACCTCTCACAGAAATGCAAAGATCCCACCGGGTGTGCCAAACTGTAGAGGAGGTACTGGGGTATCCGCTTTTAACAAAAGTAGAGAATGAAAATTAAACACGTCCAGTACATCACCTACTCAAGGGGGGTTCTCTTTAGGGAAGTATAACATTTCTGTGAGCAGGTAGATAACACGGATTGCCCAGAGTGGTAAATACTTCAGAAAATATGGACAACCAATGACCAAGGAAGACCATACACTTCTTGATTCGAATCAGACGATTAAAAGGTTGGGCAGAGTGATGCTCAAAAGTGCAAGCTTAGGGCTGACAAGCCACCCTAAAAGTATTGACTCCAATACAACAGATCAGCATAAGGGGCCACTGATATGCAGGCTAACTCAGAGCAATACAAATAGTAGAATTTCTCAAGAGAATAGAGATTAATCAACACACTGACTCACAGAAAAGAAAATAAATCCAAGCTACTCTCTTACACTATAGTGCTCATAGCCCTCCACTGAGAAGCCTACCCTCTGTATACACACTACAGAGTAGCTCCTACAATAGAATTGAAACCACCAAGTGTAAGAGAGGACTTCTGCACGTACCCACGAACCACTGTATCTCTAAACTTGTTGTACCCCAATGAGCAAAAAATCCATTGCTTTTATAGGCCTCCATAGGTCAAGAGAGCTTTGCCGAATCTTCACGTCCACTGATCACGCACCGGTTGATCTCCCAAAATTAGGGGGTAGGTCAAATATTCCCTTGATTTGAATTGAATCCTCAAAAATAGGTAGTGGCCGTGAAGGGTTGGCGGCGACTACTTTCACTTTTCCACCATTCCACTTTAATTTCAAGCCCTATTTATCTCCGATGATGACTGATACATGTTGAGCACACTGAACTCTCGGACCAGAAGCAG
>CM035412.1:7540646-7643146 GCA_020310875.1 Ceratopteris richardii
ATTCTCTAAGCACAGCAGCAATTAGCTTAATTCCTCTTGGAGAAGTCTAGGTAACTTAAAGAGCTAACTTTCAAGAGTAATCTCATAAAAAATAATGAACCACACACTGAGAATGAGTTTTAACAACTGATGACATCATCCCGATTTTCACGGGCTACTATAGTTTGAGACCATTGAGCAGAAAAAGCAACATAACTCAAAATGTAGGAATCCAATGATTATGAAACTTTGTATGGTTATACTAGACCGTAAGTTGAATCCAACAAGTTTTAAAGCACTGAATTTGGATAAGTAACCACTGAGAAACACCTCTGACAAGATGAGTGAAAAAGTCGGGTACCTGATAGAGAAGTGAAAATGCACAGACCCTGTTGGCTTCAAATGAACATAACTGAAGATGGAAACATCCAAATGACATGCAAATTTGTGAGCATATAGAAGAGTTATAGAGCTAACGTTACCAAGTTAAATCACTGAAAATGATGCACCAAGCTCAGAGAAAACATCTCTGCAATCTGACTGAGAAAAACTGAGAGTAATGGCAGTGAGTAGTACACTTCACAAGAACATGGAAAGATGAACTCAAATAATCATGAGAATGAAAGTATATTGCTTGTACAATACAATGACTTACTGATACATATGTGTGCCTTGTAATCACACCTTGATATGGCATAAACCTCAGCTCTTGGAGGTCTTCACATAGGTCTCTCTAACCACGACTAAAACTGCCATCTATTTATAGTTGAGTTTGGGAGGCTAACTTCCCTCAATCACTCTCCAATCAATCAATGATTGATTTGATTCTCTACCTACCACAAATCACAAATTCGTGGCTCCTCTTTGCATTCTTGATCAAGTGGACTCAACCACTTAAGATTCTTTCACTTTTACATTAAGTAAACTCTTCAAAAGTTACAAGAGGTAGTTCACAAGTGAACTTTACATAGTCTTCATTTTAAAGCTTTTTTATGACTTTGTGGGACTCAAGCCAATACTTAGGCTTGTCATAGACTTGCTCCAACAGCTCCCCCTCAAGCCAAGTATGCTTGAGGTCTTCAATCTTCCAAGATTACCTGCAAACCAATCATAGCCTTGAATTTGCAAAGCTTTGTACCATCCAATGCTTTGGTTAGAATATCTGCACATTGTTGATGAGTGGACACATATGATATTTGAATCTCTTTGGTTAGAGCCATTTCTCGTACATAGTGATAATGAACTTCAATATGTTTAGTCCTTGCATGAAAAATAGGATTAGCAGCCAAATGAATAGAACTCATATTGTCACCAAAAATAGTTGGAGTTCCAAACTCCAATCCAAGATCTTTGAATAATGTCTTCATCCACATAGCTTCTTGTGTAGCTATGGCAAGACCTCTATATTCATTTTCAGTAGAAGAGAGAGCAAGTGTGAGTTTCTTCTTGGATGACCATGAAATAAGCTTTGAACCTGCAAAGGTAAGATAACCTGAAGTGCTCCTTCTATCTTCCTTGGAGCCAGCCCAATCTGCATCAGAAAATAGCTTCAAACCTAAATCAAATACATAAGGATAATAAAGTCCTTCATTTATGGTTCCTTTGAGATACTTGAGAATCCTTTTGGCAGCATCCATATGTGGTTTCCTTGATGTGTGCATAAATTGACTTAGCACACTCACACTGTAACATATATCTACTCTTGTCAATGTGGCATAGTTGAGACTACCCACTAGAATTTGATATGATGTGATGTCCTCTATGATTTCACCTTCATGTGAGCTCAATTTGTGATTTGTTGGAAGTGATGGCTGGGTACAATCAGAAGATCAAGATGGTGCTGCTAGACCTGCTTCACACCTGCCCTTTCTTCTCTTCAGATATGGTTAGGAGACTCCTTGAGCTTCCAAATGACACCAAGAAACTATATATGTGCTTTACAAAGTGATTGAGTAATGATCAAATCAAAACAGATAAGTTTGAACCTTCATAAGTCCAAAAAACTTGCTATTCCTGTAGTGACACCTGCTCAGTCCTAAGCTCAGTGTGTCCAGCACACTTACAATTGATCTAATTCCTTCTGGGAGTATTAAATTAACTTAACAAGCTAACATTAGCAAGTTAAATCACTCCAAATGATAAACTATACACTGAGCATGATGTTTAGCAAACTCAGGGACACCCCCGACTTTTTAGGAATCACACAGAAATATACCAGTGATCACTTCGACAGCGATTTCTCCCAATTGGCTGAATGGATTGACTTGAAACTTTGTAGTGTTGTAGAATGCTTTGAGCTGGTTCCAAGGAGCCCTTGATCATCAAATTTGGTTCAGTAGATCTTGAGATATGCCCTGTTTAAGTTGACAGACTTGGAGATAGTCACTCAGAGAAAACACAGAGTAAAGAACTATGAGTATATGTATTGATACTATCAAATGTACATTCCCATTGGCAAGAGATGTAATGCTCAATGGTACTCTAAGGTGTAGGCTAGGTAGTAGCTCTCACACACTCACAAATTTTCTTGAATTAGCCTCGGGAAGAGTGTTCTTTCTTTTTTTTTTTAACCCGCGACTTTTACATTGACTTTTATAGATGTTTGAAGGAATTTGAATTTCAAAATTCAAATGTAGGCTCCCTCAAATCTCTCAACTAATCTCATGGAGATATTCTCTCCATTCATACCTTTCAAATTCCACGACTTTTGAAGGTAGGTACAATTACAAGAAGTCACTTTGACTTTTACATAAAGTAATAAGTAACTAAGCATAGGCATGTGTTCCTATGCTCTTTCTTGAAATGAAGTAATCCAAACTTTTGCAATAAACTTCAATGTTGATATCCAAAGCTAAGTGATCTTTGTGCAATCTTCATGTTGAGTCTTCAAGGCACAAAACAAGTCCAAGTGTTAAGGCTTGTTTGCACCAACAGCTCCCCCTCAAGCCAAACACTTGCTTGAGTCTTCATATTTAGTCTTCAATGATATCCTGTAATCCAATCATGGATTTAAACTTGCATAGCTTGCTCCCATCCAGAGCTTTTGTAAGCAAATCTGCACATTGAATATTAGTGGACACATAAGACAATTGGATTTCCTTGCTAAGTAGTTTCTCCCTCACATAGTGGTAATGCACCTCTATGTGTTTTGTCCTAGCATGATACACAGGATTAGCAGCTAGATGGAGTGAACTTGTGTTATCACCAAATATGATAGGTGGCCTTGTGTATAGGCCCAATTCTGAATAGAGTAACTTTAACCATATTGCTTCTTGAGTGGCATTGGCTAGCCCTCTGTACTCTGCCTCAGTAGATGATAGAGCTACTGTAGGTTGTTTCTTGGATGACCAAGAAATTGGTTTATCACCTGCAAAGCATATGTAACCAGATGTACTCCTCCTGTCATCCTTGCAACCTGCCCAATCTGCATCTGAGTATACCTTGATGTCAATGTCTGATGAATATGGATAATACAAACCATGATTTTGTGTTCCCTTTAGGTACTTTACTATCTTCTTGGCTGCCTCCAAATGTGGTACTCTTGGCTTATGCATAAATTGACTAAGTACACTAACACCATATGAGATATCAATCCTAGTTAAGGTAGCATAATTGAGACTACCTACCAAACTTTGGTAACCTGTAATATCCTTGAGTTCTTCTCCTTCATGTGCACTGAGTTTGTGGTTGACCTCCATAGGAATGTTTGAGACTTTAGCTTCCTGCAAGTTAAACTTCTTGACCATGTCCTGAATGTACTTCTTCTGAGTAATGTATATACCTGAATTTGTGTAGACCAATTCAAGCCCTAGGAAGTACTTCAATAATCCAAGATCATTGATCTTGAATTCCTTCATCATTTGACCTTTGATGTGTCTAATTCCTTGAACATCATTTCCTGTAATAATGATGTCATCAACATAGACACACAAGTATATTACCTCTGAATTGTTCTTCTTTATAAACAATGAAGTATCTGCTTTACTCATCACAAATCCTTGATCCAAAAGATAGGATGTCAACCTATAGTTCCATGCTCTAGGTGCCTGCTTCAATCCATATAGAGCTTTCTTCAATTTGCAAACATGATTTACCTTATTGGGATCTTCATAGCCAGGTGGTTGTGACATGTAGACCTCTTCAGATATCCATCCATTCAAGAATGCATTCTTCACATCCAATTGGTACATGTTCCAATTCTTGGATGCAGCTACACTCACCATAATTCTGATAGTTGGCATCTTTGCCACAGGAGAAAATGTCTCCTCATAATCAATGCCTTGGGTTTGTGCAAAACCCTTGGCTACCAACCTAGCTTTATACCTGCTTATTGTACCATCTGAGTTCTTTTTGAGTTTGTAGATCCATCTGGATCCTATCACCTTCATGGAGTCCTTCTTGGGTACCAAGTCCCAAGTATCACTCTCCTTGAGAGCCTCCATTTCTTCATCCATTGCTTCCTTCCATTCTGGTTTAGTAATAGCTTCCTCAAATGTACCTGGTTCTTCACTTAAGATATCCTTTGCAAAATATACAGAGTGCTTGGTTACAAGTGAAGTATCATATCCATACCTAATAGGTTTCTTCTTTTCCCTTGAAGATCTCCTCATAGCTTGAGTTGAGGATTCTGGATTGTCTTCAAGTTGCTTCATCTTCATCTTCCCTTTGGATTTCCAAGCTTTGAATTCTTCAATGTTGATGGTGTCTTCATCATCTGAGCTTGTGTCCTCATTCTGAGTTGGTTCTTGCCTGACAAGCTTTGGAAAGTCTTCTTCCATATCATAAGGTAGGCTAACTTTCCTGCACTCATTATCATACCATGAATCATTTTCATCAAAGATTACATCTCTGCTTACCTTGAAGCCTTTGTTTGAGGGGTTATAGAACCTGTATCCTTTCTGATTCAAATCATAACCAATAAAGATACACTTTTCAGCCTTAGGGTCTAGCTTTCCCCTTACCTGTGAGGGAATATGCACATATGCAACACACCCAAAAATCTTGCAATGATCCAGAGATGGTCTCTTACCATGCCAAGCCTCATAGGGTGTCATTCCATCAAGTGTCTTTGATGGCAACCTGTTGACCAAGTATGTGGCAGTAGATACACTCTCTGCCCAAAGATAATTTGGTAGTTTCTTCTCATTAAGCATAGACCTAGCTGTCTCCACAATGAGTCTATTTCTTCTTTCAGCTACCCCATTTTGTTCAGGTGAGTACCTTGTGGTAATCTCCCTCTTGATGCCTCTTTCCTGCAAGAACTCTTCAAAGTCATTGGAGAAGTATTCTCCACCACCATCAGACCTTAACCTCTTCAAATGTCTACCTGTTTGATTCTCTACTAATGCAAGATACCTTTTGAAGCAATTAAATACTTCATCTTTATGTTTCATGAAGTACAAGACAGTCCATCTGCTATAATCATCTATAAAAGATACATAGTACCTTGATCCAGATATGGATGGCTCCTTGCTTGGTCCCCACACATCTGTATGCACCAATTCCAAGTAATCTTCATGCATAAATCCTTTCTTGGTATATGGCAACCTGTGTGACTTACCAAATTGACAAGCCCCACACTTGTATATCATGTGTTGCTTGGAAACATTAGGTATCCCAAGCACACATTGATCTCTGCTCATCTGCTTTATGGTTCTCTCTCCAATGTGACCCAATCTCTTGTGCCACATCTCCAATTCTGATAGGGTTTGGTCCCTATAGTTGTACAAGGCAATACTTTTAGTATCCTCAAGTTCAAAGGTAAACAGTCTACCTGACTTCTCTCCTTTGGCTATCCTTCTGAATCCATGTCTTGGATCCTCCACAAATGCACCATGTTGAGTGAACCTGACCTGTAGACCTTTTTCAACAATCTGACCTACACTCATCAGATTCTTGGTGATTGTTGGAACATACAATACTCTGCTTAGCAAATTCTGATTACCATCACTTGTTTTGACATTACCTACTTTAACCACTGAGTGTTTAGTGTCATCACCTGTCTGCACTTGGTGCTTGCCTTTAGGTTCTTCCAAATCAGAGAGTAAGGCAACATTCCCAGCTACATGGTTAGAGCAACCTGAGTCAATATAGAACAAATGATCATCATTGATACCTGATTTAGATGTCATGTTCATAATCAACAAGGAATCATCTTGATCCTCTGCATAATTGTTGTAATCCTTTCTGTTCCTGTATCCTCCTTGATAATTGCCATTGTGATTGTAGCTATTGTTGTAGTTGTTGTTGTAATTATTGTTGTAGCCATGGTAGCCTTGAGATTGATTGAACCTGCCTCTGCCTTGGAAGTATCCTCCTCTTTGGTGACCTCTTCCTCTTTGGTTCTTGTAGTTTTTGTAGCATTCATCTGTAGTATGATTAGACAAGCCACAAATATTGCATGGAGATTGATTATAGGGTCTCCCCCTACCTGACTTACCTCCTCTGCCCCTACCTCTAGATGATCTACCTCTCCCTGCATAGTTTGCTTGGGAGGTGGATCCTTCATCATCAACCTTCTTGCTTTTACCCTTATCTTTAGACTTCTTATCTGTATATAGGGCAGAGGGATTGTTACCTTTTGATTGCTCTCCATTCTTTGTGATCTTGGCTTCATGTGTAAAGAGTTGTCCAATCAAAGTTGTTAGATCAGGTGCTTGAATGTCCATGTACAAGTCCATTGCAGTGGTAAAGCTCTCCCACTTGTCATCTGCTTTGAGTCCATTGATCACTTGTCTGACAATTTGCTCTTCTTCAATCTCTTCTCCAACACTTGCAAGTTGATCTGCTATATCTTTGACTTTGGTGACAAAATCTGAAACACATTGTTTTGATTGTTTCCTAAGAGTTGTAAACTCAATCCATAGCTGATTCTTTCTGGCCCTTGTGCTTGATGAGAAGTATGTTGACAAGGTCTCCCAAGTCTCTTGGGAAGTCTTACAGTTCCTAACATGAGGTAGAAGGAAATCAGAGATAGAGTTTAGAAGATATGACCTTGCTAAAGCATCTTTAGCACACCATTGATTAAGTCTCTCATGCTCATCCTTTGTAGGTAGGCCTCTGGTTTTGAATGAGGGCAACTCCTCATCTCCTGATATGTATCCATACAAGCTTCTCCCTTGTAGATAAGTCTTCATTCTTAATGACCATGCCTGGTAGTTATTCCTATCCAATTTGTCAATAAAGGAAGGGAAACCATCACCCATGATTACCTTGTTTGCTCTGATACCACTGTTGGAAGTGATGGCTGGGTACAATCAGAAGATCAAGATGGTGCTGCTAGACCTGCTTCACACCTGCCCTTTCTTCTCTTCAGATATGGTTAGGAGACTCCTTGAGCTTCCAAATGACACCAAGAAACTATATATGTGCTTTACAAAGTGATTGAGTAATGATCAAATCAAAACAGATAAGTTTGAACCTTCATAAGTCCAAAAAACTTGCTATTCCTGTAGTGACACCTGCTCAGTCCTAAGCTCAGTGTGTCCAGCACACTTACAATTGATCTAATTCCTTCTGGGAGTATTAAATTAACTTAACAAGCTAACATTAGCAAGTTAAATCACTCCAAATGATAAACTATACACTGAGCATGATGTTTAGCAAACTCAGGGACACCCCCGACTTTTTAGGAATCACACAGAAATATACCAGTGATCACTTCGACAGCGATTTCTCCCAATTGGCTGAATGGATTGACTTGAAACTTTGTAGTGTTGTAGAATCCTTTGAGCTGGTTCCAATGAGCCCTTGATCATCAAATTTGGTTCAGTAGATCTTGAGATATGCCCTGTTGAAGTTGACAGACTTGGAGATAGTCACTCAGAGAAAACACAGAGTAAAGAACTATGAGTATATGTATTGATACTATCAAATGTACATTCCCATTGGCAAGAGATGTAATGCTCAATGGTACTCTGAGGTGTAGGCTAGGTAGTAGCTCTCACACACTCACAAATTTTCTTGAATTAGCCTCGGGAAGAGTGTTCTTTCTTTTTTTTTAACCCGCGACTTTTACATTGACTTTTATAGATGTTTGAAGGAATTTGAATTTCAAAATTCAAATGTAGGCTCCCTCAAATCTCTCAACTAATCTCATGGAGATATTCTCTCCATTCATACCTTTCAAATTCCACGACTTTTGAAGGTAGGTACAATTACAAGAAGTCACTTTGACTTTTACATAAAGTAATAAGTAACTAAGCATAGGCATGTGTTCCTATGCTCTTTCTTGAAATGAAGTAATCCAAACTTTTGCAATAAACTTCAATGTTGATATCCAAAGCTAAGTGATCTTTGTGCAATCTTCATGTTGAGTCTTCAAGGCACAAAACAAGTCCAAGTGTTAAGGCTTGTTTGCACCAACATGATTGACCTCCATTGGAGTACCTGCAATCTTACAATCTTGCATCTTGAATTTTGCCAACATGTCCTTAATGTACTTCCTTTGAGTGAGAAACAAACCATGATCTTTGTAGACAACTTCCAAACCTAGGAAGTAGGTAAGTGAACCCAAATCACTTATCTTGAACTCTTCTCTCATTTGATCTTTGATATTCTTCATACCATCTGCATCATTTCCTGTCAATATAATATCATCTACATATACACATAGGTAGATGACCTCGAAATTACTCTTTTTAATAAAGAGTGAAGGATCTGCCTTGCTTGGTTGAAAGCCTTTGTCCTGCAAGAATGAAACAAGCCTGAAATTCCAAGCTCTTGGAGCTTGCATGAGACCATACAATGCTTTGTTAAGTTTACACACATAATCAGGATAACCTTGATTCTCAGAACCAGGTGGTTGTGCCATATATACCTCTTCTGTTATCCAACCATTCAAAAATGCATTCTTTACATCTAGTTGAAGTATCTTCCAATTCTTGGAAGAGGCAATACTAAGCAAAACCCTAATGGTAGGCATCTTTGCCACAGGAAAGAAGGTCTCCTCATAATCAATTCCCTGAGTTTGTGCAAAGCCTTTTGCTACAAGCCTTGCCTTATACCTGTTAATTGAACCATCAGAATTCTTCTTGAGTTTATAGACCCATCTTGAGCCTATTACCTTCATGGATGAAGTCTTGGGCACCAAATCCCAAGTGTTGTTTTCCTCAAGTGCTTCGATCTCTTCCTTCATTGCATGCTTCCTTTCTGTTTTTGCTTTGTCTCTTCAAATGATGATGGCTCCTCTTGGTTTATGTCTTGTGCTATGTAGATAGAATGTTTAGTTACTAATGAGGTGTCAAACCCATACCTTTCTGGTTTTTTCTTTTCCCTCATAGATCTTCTTAGGCCATGATGTGATGATTCTGCCTCATGTCCAAGTTCTTGCAATTTTGCTTTATCTTTAGACTTCCATGCTTTGATCTTTTCCATGTGAGATTCTTCATCATCCTCTGAGGTGTCTTGTTCTTCAATCTTTGATTGTTCTCTACCAAGCTTTGGAAAATCTCCTTCAAGATCATATGGTAAATTGATCTTCCTGCATGAATCTTCATACCATGAATTCTTCTCATCAAAAACTACATCTCTGCTTACCAAGAATCCTTTGTCGGTAGGGTTGTATAACCTGTAGCCCTTTTGATTGTTGTCATATCCAATAAATACACACCTTTCTGCCTTTGGATCCATCTTGCCTCTAACCTGTGAAGGAACATGAGCAAAAGCAATACATCCAAAAATTTTACAATGATCTAAGCTTGGTCTTCTTCCATTGCAAGCCTCATATGGAGTCATCCCATCAAGGGATTTTGAAGGCAACCTGTTAATCAAGTAAGTGGCTGTAGATACAGCCTCAGCCCATAAGTAATTAGGTAAATGCTTTTCATTTTACATAGACCTTGCAGCTTCAACAATTGTCCTATTCCTCCTTTCTGCCACTCCATTTTGCTCAGGAGTGTACCTTGTAGTTACCTCTCTTTTGATTCCTCTTTCTTGAAGAAAAGAATCAAACTCATGGGAGAAGTATTCTCCCCCTCCATCTGACCTTAGCCTTTTTAGTGATTTACCTGTTTGATTCTCCACAAGAGCCAAATATCTTTTGAAACATGAAAAAACTTCATCTTTGTGTTTCATAAAGAATAGGAGAGTCCATCTGTTGTAATCATCAATAAAGGAAACATAATACCTTGATCCAGATATTGAAGCTTCCTTGCTAGGTCCCCATACATCTGTATGAACCAACTCCAAGAGATCTCCATGCATATAACCTTTCTTCATGAATGGTAACGTGTGAGACTTTCCAAATTGACATGCACTACACTTATAAATCATATGTTGTTTTGACAAATTAGGGAGTCCAAGTACACTTTGGTCCCTGCAGATTTGCTTTAATGACCTTTCACCAATATGTGCTAACCTTTTGTGCCATACTTCCAATTCTGTGAGTGTCTGACTACCATAATTAAAGAGAGCAATGTTTCTAGTGTCCTGTAATTCAAATGTGAACAATCTACCTGTCTTTTCACCTTTTGCAATTCTTCTGAATTCTTGACTTGGATCTTCAACAAATGCTCCTGCTTTTGTGAACCTGACTTGCAACCCTTTCTCTACTATCTGCCCAACACTTATCAAATTCTTTGTAATGGTAGGGACATAGAGTATCTTACTGAGTAGGTTGATGTTTCCATCAGGTGCTTTGACATTGCCTATTTTCTCCACAGGATGTTTTGTATCATCTCTTGTTTGTACCTCATGCTTATTCCTTGGATCTTCTAAATCTGATAGGAGTGCCACATTTCCTGCCACATGATTTGAACAACCTGAATCTATGTAGAAAACATGCTCATCAGATTTACCTTGTGGCATAGCCATGTTAATGATCAATAATGAATCCTCTTTGTTTGAGTCTTTTGTGTAGTTATTGTAGTCTCTCCTTCCTTTGTAGCCTCCTTGATAGTTTGAATGATTGTAGTTGTTGTAGTTTCCATGATAATTGTTGAACCTTCCTCTTGAGTAGCCATAACTTCCTCTATTGTATCCTCTTCCTCTTTGATTCCTCGAATTCCTAAAGCAATTTTCAGTTGTATGATTAGTTAGTCCACAAATAGAACATGGGTTGGAGTCTTGGGATCTCCCCCTGCCTTGTCTACCTCCTCTTCCTCTACCTCTGCCATGTCTTCCTCTACCTGCATAGTTAGCTTGATATGTACCTGCTTCATCATCCACTTTCTTTGCCTTTCCTTTGTTATCTTTAGACTTTCTTTTATCCGTGTATAAAGCTGAAGATTGATTACCTTTAGAGCTTTCTCCATTTTTGATAAGCTTTGCCTCTTGAGTAAGTAGTTGTCCAATGAGTGTGTTGAAATCAGGTACATGTATGTCCATGTACAAATCCATAGCTGTGGTGAATGCTTCCCACTTGTCATCTGCCTTCAAGCCATTGATGACCTGCCTTACAATTTGCTCTTCATCTATTACCTCTCCTATGCTTCCCAACTGATCCGCTATGTCCTTGAGCTTTGTGACAAAATCAGTCACATTTTGTTTGGGAGCCTTCTTGAGAGTTGTGAAATCTAGCCATAGTTGATGCTTCTTAGCTTTGGTACTTGAAGAAAAGAAAGCTTCAAATGCATCCCACACTTCGTGAGATGTCTTACAACTCCTAATGTGAGGCAACAAAAAATCTGAGATAGAGTTGAGGAGATAAGACCTTGCAAGTGCATCCTTGGAGCACCATGTGCTCAATCTTTCTTGGTCTTCTTGTGTTGGTTGACTTTTGTTCCTGAAACTTGGCATAACTTCATCTCCAGCCACATAACCATATAAAATTCTACCTTGGAGATAAGCTTCCATTCTTAATGACCAAGCTGAGTAGTTACCTCTGTCCAATTTGTCAATTGATGAAGGAAATCCATCTGCCATGTTGTCCAACCTTGCTCTGATACCACTGTGAAGAGATGGATAGGTATGTGCTTGAAGATGAAGAGGTGTTGCAAAATCCTTGATCTACACCAGCCAAATGAACTCCAGGAGTATATGGTGGGCCCTTTTAACTTGCCAATGGATGTATTAGACACCCCATGTACCTTGGAAGATCACTCTCAAAAAGATAGATCAAAACAGATAAGTTGGAGTTAGCTCAGAGGTGAAAACTTGCTATTCTTGGTTCATACACCTGTCCAGTGTTTTACATAATTCTCTAAGCACAGCAGCAATTAGCTTACTTCCTCTTGGAGAAGTCTAGGTAACTTAAAGAGCTAACTTTCAAGAGTAATCTCATAAAAAATAATGAACCACACACTGAGAATGAGTTTTGACAACTGACCACATCATCCCGATTTTCATGGGCTGCTATAGTTTGAGACCAGTGAGCAGAAAAATCAACATAACGCAAAATTTAGGAATCCAATGATTATGAAAAGTTGTATGGTTATGCTATACAGTAAGCTGAATCCAACAAGCTTTCAATCACTGAATTTGGATAAGTAACAACTGAGCAACACCTCTCACAAGATGAGTGAAAAAGTCGGATACCTGACAGAGAAGTGAAAATGCACAGACCCTGTTGACTTCAAATGAACATAACTGAAGATGGCAACATCGAAATGACATGAAAATTTGTGAGTATATAGTAGACTTATAGAGCTAACTTTACCAAGTTAAATCACTGAAAATGATGCACCAAGCTAAGAGAAAACATCTCTACAATCTGATTGAGAAAAACTGAGAGTAATGGCAGTGAGTAGTACACTTCACAAGAACATGGAAAGATGAACTCAAATAATCATGAAAATGAAAGTATATTGCTTGTAAAATACAATGACTTATTGATACATATGTGTGCCTTGTAATCACACCTTGATATGTCATAAAGCTCAGCTCTTGGAGGTCTTCACATAGGTCTCTCTAACAACGACTAAAACTGCCATCTATTTATAGTTGAGTTTGGGAGGCTAACTTCCCTCAATCACTCTCCAATCAATCAATGATTGATTTGATTCTCTACCTACCACAAATCACGAATTCGTGGCTCCTCTTTCCATTCTTGATCAAGTGGACTCAACCACTTAAGATTCTTTCACTTTTACATTAAGTAAACTCTTCAAAAGTTACAAGAGGTAGTTCACAAGTGAACTTTACATAGTCTTCATTTTAAAGCTTTTTTTATGACTTTGTGGGACTCAAGCCAATACTTAGGCTTGTCATAGACTTGCTCCAACGATTATGTATCTATCTATCTATCTATCGTGATCAAGGCGTATTTCCTTTGCGCCAACAATACCTAATCCTATATGTATAAAGTCAATGCCCAAAAAATACCACATCACACCAAGATCTTTCATATGAGATTTCTACATAAGGAGTTTCTTTACCTCTTTTAATGCTTCTTCACTATCATCTCCTACAATCGAGTCATCAACATAAATAGACTCAACCATGAGGCCATCATCACCCTTCCTTGAATTTAATGAATGATCTCCATCACAAATAGAAAATCTGATGTTGGTTAAGTAATCAGCAATCCTTGCATGCCAAGCATGAGGGGCTTATATAAGCCCATAAAACACCTTGTGCAACCTTAAAACATATTCTGGGTGCGTTAAAACATATTCTGGGTGCTCTAAGTCTAGTGTTTAAGCATTCATTGGAAATTTATAAATATCTAGTTAATTTGTACCAAATTTCATGTCATTTGGCTCAGCACTTTCAGAGAAAGCTGAATTTTATAGTCTCGGGAGCATTGTCTATACATCCCTAAAAACTAGGATGGCATCCAATCAGTGCTAAGGTGAATGCTCCTTCACTGATTGATATAAATTAGGGGGTTTATGAATTTTAGCAAGCCCACCCTATGTATGAAACTCCCCTAAGAGGAATGTTTCCAATTGTAACCATGCTCACTGCTCTTAGTGTTTGAAGTCATAACCTCCATATATTTTTAGAAGGTTTTTGTGAGCTAGTCAAGGTGCAACTTATCTGTTTTGCAACAACTTGTTATTGTGGATGTTCCAAAGTACCTATTGGGTTTCATTGCACTAACCACAAGCCTAAAGGGTCTAATTTACATATCCAAATACATAGGGATGGTCCTATGTTGGTTTTTTGGATGAACTTCACCACTTGATAACTCAACTTTTTGAGCCTCCTAGCCTTCTCTCTACTTTTTTTTAGTGGTACTAGAGCAACTTCAAGATGCAAGATGGTTTTCCATCAAGGATTCAAAAGCTTGATAGACACAGTTATAGTACTTGGAAAATCAGAATGGAGGCTTATTTGCAAGGAAGAAATCTATATGGGATTGTATCACGTGACAAGATCCATGGGAGAACCTACACAAAAGAAAACAGATAAGCTCACACTTGGATGTGAAATGGATGCTCAATCAAGGTCATACATACTCAACTCTATCTCTGATTTTCTATTACCACATATTACAGGATGCAAGACATCTCAAGAGACATGAGATGCCCTTGAAACTTTCTTTTTTTGTTAGTACAAAAGTAAGGAAGAACCATCATTGGAATGAGTTTAATCAGACGAAGAAGAATCCAAAACAAACCATCACTTAGTTTGTTACAAAGGTCAATGAGGTTGCTGATCAATTGGCATTCATTGGAGAGATGGTTGAAGAAGAAGCAATTATGAGGCAAATTCTCAATGGAATTAGGGGTGATAATGTTAGTGCAAAGTCCAAGCCCACAAGACTTATAAAAGGTGACTTGAAAAAGTCGCGTGAGAGAGATACCAATTCCGAAGTTCCTCATTGTCATTTTGCAAGAGTGTGAGGCCTACATTGTAGCCTTCACTACTCTCCATCATAAGGCTATGATTATCAAGCCTATGATCTTGTACAACATTGTTCATTAATACATTACATCTACATTGTTCATCTATGATCTCTCTATTATAGTCATTCCTAACAGTCAACTTGTGTTGCTTCTATCTCAATCAATTCTCCACTATTTTCAATTATCTATAGCTTATTGGAATCCACCCCAAGTTATCTGCGTGCTGACAAATGTTGAAGGAAATCCATTTAGCCAATTTGGAGGAAATTGCATCGAAGCACTCACTGGTCAAACTTTGCAAAGGTCCTAAAAAATTGGGGGTAGTGATTTATTTGTTAAATTGATTGCTCTCTTTACAATGCATCATTTCAAGTGATTCTATTTGCACTCATTAGATTACTAAACTAATTAGAGACCTGTAAAAGGAATTTTTCCAATTCCTACTATACTCGTAGCACTGAGCATTACAAGCAGCATATGTATGATGAAAAATAGAAGGTTTTCATTGCTGTATCTATTTGGAAGTAGTCTGCTTTGATTCAATCTTTTGATACATCATTTACAAAGTACATAGGCACGTGTATGCTCTCATTGGAAAGCTAAGAGGGGCCACATATCAACTCTAAAGTCACAAAGGGCTGGTACTATGCAGGATTTGGGAGTACCTACTCATCAGTTGAAGTGTCCATCCATCTATCCCAATAGTGGTATGAGAGTAAAGTTAAGGTAAAATGGGAGATGGTTTTCCTTATTCCATTGATAAATTGGACAAGAAAAACTATTAGGCATGGTCTCTGAGGATGAAGACATATTTTCAAGGAAGGAGCCTCTATGGATACATCTCAAGAGATGAGGAGATGCCCATATTCACCAACAAAGGACAACCTACAAGAGAAGAACATGAAAGACTCAACACATGGTGTGCCAAGGATGCATTAGCAAGGTCCTAATTACTTAATTCAATCTCTGATTTTCTCCTTCCACATATTAGGAACCCTAAGACATCCCAAGAGACTTGGGAAACATTTTCTTCTTATTTCTCTTCTAACACAAGGGCCAGGAAGAATTGATTGTGGATTGAGTTCACCACTCAAAGAAAGAAACCTAAGCAATGTATCTCAGAGTATGTGACCAAAGTTAAAGATGTAGCAGATCAATTGGCAAGCATAGGAAAAGAAATTCAAGAGGAGAAGATTGTAAGGAAAGTAATCAATTGTATTAAAGCTGATTACAAATGGGAGAGCTTCACAACTGACATGGACGTGTACATGCACACATAGATTCCAGACCTTACCACACTCATGAGGCAACTATTTACCCATGAAGCCAAGCTCAACAAGAATGGAGATTCATCAAGAGGTAATAGCTCTTCAACCCTATACATTGATAAGAGTAAGTCCAAAGAGAAAGGCAAAAACAAAAAAGTTGAAGATGAAGGCACTACCTGCCAAGCTTACTATCTAGGGAGAGGTAGAACCTCAAGAGGATGGGGCAAAGGAGGTAAGAAAGGTAGGGGAGACCTTATAACTTCTCACCATGCAATATTTGTGGTTTATCAAATCATACTAGAGATGAGTGTTACGGGAACTTCAAGAATCAGAGAGGAAGATGATACCAAAGAGGTGGATATACACAATCAAGAGGTAGATTCAATCACCACCAAGTATACAACAACAAATACAACCACAACTACAATAGCAAATATCAAGGATGATACAAATCTAGAAAAGATTACAACAATTACACAAAGGAGCAAGAAGATTCTCTTTTGATTATGAACATGACTTCAAAACTAGGTATAAATGATGATCATCTCTTCTACATTGACTCAGGATGCTCAAATCATGTGGCAGGCAATGTAGCTCTTCTCTCTGATCTTGAGGAACCAAAGGGTAAGCATCAGGTACAAACAGGGGATGACACCAAGCACTCAGTGATTAAAGTTGGAAATGTTAAGACCTTTGATGGAAACAAGAATCTGTTGAGTAGGGTTCTATATGTACCAACAATTACCAAGAATTTGATGAGTGTTGGACAGATTGTGGAAAAAGGTTTGTTGGTTAGATTCAAACAATATGGAGCATTTGTGGAGGATCCCCAGCACGGGTTCAAAAGAACTGCCAAAGGAGAAAAGACAGGTAGAATATTCACTTTTGAACTTGAGGATACAAGGAACATTGCACTTTATAGTTATAAAGATCAAACATTATCAAAGCTTGAATTCGGCATAAAAGATTAGGACATCTAGGTGAAAGAACCTTGAAACAAATATGCAGAGATCAATGTGTGATTGGGATACCTAATGTATCCAAGCAACACATGATTTATAAATGTGGTGCTTCTCAGTTTGGAAAGTCTCACACGTTACCCTTCTCAACGAAAGGCTACATGCATGAGGATTACCTAGAACTTGTTCATACAGAAGTATGGGGGCCAACCAAGGATCCCTCAATCTCTAGATCAAGGTATTATGTATCTTTCATTGATGATTACAATAGGTGTCTGTATTGTACTTTATGAAGCACAAAAATGAAGTATTAATCAAACAGGGAGAAACCCAAAAAGGCTAAGGTCCGATGGAGGAGGTGAGTACTTCTCAAATGAGTTTGATATGTTCTTGTAGGACAGAGGAATCAAGAGAGAAATTACCACAAGGTATACCCCTGAGCAAAATGGGGTGGCAGAAAGGAGAAATAGATTAATTGTTGAGTCAGCTAGGTCAATGTTAGATGAGAAAAAAGTACCTAACTACTTATGGGCAGAGAGTGTATCTACTTCCACTGATCTTGTAAATAGGTTGCCATCCAAATCTCTTGATGGGATGACCGTATATGAAGCATGGCTTGGTAGAAGACCCTCACTTGATCATTGCAGAATATTTGGATGTGATTCTCAGATAAGAGGTAAGCTAGACCCTAAAGCAGAGAAGTGGATCTTCATAGGATATGATCTAAATCAGAAAGGATACAGGTTCTACAATCCTTCAAACAAGGGATTCATGGTTAGTAGAGATGTTTTCTTTGATGAAAATGACTCTGGTTTTGATAGTGAATGCAGGAAAGTAAAACTACCTATGACTTGGAAGAGGATTTTCCAAGCCTTACTAAGGAGGAGCCTACTCAGAATGGAGACATCAATTGAGATGATGAGGATATCATCAACCTTGAAGAGTTCAAGGCATGGAAGTCCAAAGGCAAAGTCAAGATGAAGAAATTGAAGGATATACCTGAATCTTCCAACCAAGCCATTAGAAGATCACAAAGGGAGAGTAAGAAGCCAATCAGATATGGGTATGACACTTCCCTAGTTACTAAGCACTCTGTTTATCTTGCAAAAGATTTATCAATTGAAGAACTAGCATCATATAAGGAGGCAAAGACCAAATCAAAATGGAAGGAAGCTATGGATGAAGAAATTGAAGCACTCAAGGAGAGTGATACTTGGGAACTAGTACCAAAGAAGGAGTCTATGAAGGTAATTGGTTCTAGATGGATCTATAAGATCAAAAGGAATTCTGATGGATCAATAGGCAGGTACAAAGATAGACTTGTGGCTAAGGGTTTTGCAAAAACCCAAGGAATTGAATATGAAGAGACTTTCTCACCTGTGGCCAAAATGCCAACCATCAGGGTATTGGTAAGTGTGGTTGCATCAAAAAATTAGAACGTGTATCAGTTGGATGTAAAAAATGCATTTTTAAATGGCTGGATTTTAGAGGAGGTGTACATGTCTCAACCTCCTGACTATGAGGAACCAAACAAGGTAGCATATTTATGTAAATTGAACAAAGATCTTTATGGATTGAAGCAGGCACCTAGAGCATGAAACCATATGTTGACTACATACCTTCAGGATCAAGGCTTTGTCATGAGTAAAGCATATACTTCTCTGTTCATCAAGAGAAGTAATTAAGAGGTAATATACCTATGTGCATATGTTGATGATATCATACTTATAGGTACTGATGGTAATGGCATCAAAAAGACCAAGAATTAGATGATGAAGGAGTTCAAAATTAGTGACCTTGGATCACTAAAATATTTTCTTGGGCTTGAGTTAGTCTATACTAACTCTGGAATTTACATTACTCTGAGAAAGTGTATACATGATATGTTGAAGAAGTTTCATTTGCAGGATGCCAAAGTTGCAAGTACTCCAATGGAGGTAAACCTAAAATTAAGTGCTCATGAAGGTGATGTACTTGAGAACATTGTAGGTTACCAAAGCACAGTGGGAAGCTTGAACTATGCTACTTTGACAAGGATTAACATTGCTTATGGAGTAAGTGTGCTAAGTCAGTTTATGCACAAGCCTAGGGCACCTCACTTGGAAGCTGCCAAAAGGATCTTGAAGTACCTTAAGGGTATTGAACATCATGGTCTCTATTTTCCTTATACATCAGACTTGGACATTAAGATCTATTCAGATGTAGATTGGGCAAGATGCATAGATGATAGGAGGAGTGCCTCAGGATACTTATCCTTTGCAGGTGAAAAGCCAATATCATGGTCATCAAAGAAGCAACCTACTATTGTTTTATCTTCTACAGAGGCAGAGTATAGAGGATTGGCCAATGCTACTCAAGAGGCCATATGAATCAGATTGTTGTATATAGAATTGGGTTTATACACTACATCTCCAATGATTTCTAGAGATAATACAAGTTCACTATACCTTGCAGCTAATCCTATTTATCATGCTAGGACCAAGAATATAGAGGTCCACTATCATTATGTGTTAGAGAAGCTATTGAGCAAGGATATTCAGTTGGCATATGTATCAACTAATATGCAATGTGCAGAATTGTTGACTAATGCATTAGATGGTACAAAACTTTGCAGGTTTAAATCAATGATTGAACTGCAAGAAATTCATGACGATTGAAGATGAAGACCAAGCCAAAATGTTTGGCTTGAGGGGGAGCTGCATGTGCAAAGTCCATGCCCACACATTTGGCTTGAAGTTCAAAAACATATGAAACTCCATGGAAACCATTGCTAGTAGAAATTTATCCTTTTACATTTGTAAAATTTATTCATTTGACTTGAAAGGATATTTGTAATTACCTACCAAAAACTCGCGGACTTGTTAGCTAGAAAAGCATCTACTTCATTGAGGGAATATTTCCTAGATGGAAGGATAACTTTAGAGAGAGCCAAAAGTTGAATTCAAATTCAAATTTGAATGCAAGGCTTATAAAACGTGACTTGAAAAAGTCACGTGAGAGAGATACCAATTCTTGAGTTCCTCATTGTCATTTTCCAAGACTATGAGGCCAACATTGTAGCCTACACTACTCTCCGTCAGAAGGCTATGATTATCAAGCCTATGATCTTGTACAACATTGTTCATTAATACATTACATCTACATTGTTCATCTATGATATCTCTATTATAGTCAGTCCTAAATATTAACTTGTGTTGCTCATATCGCACTCAATTCCCCACCATTTTCAATGATCTATAGCTTGTTGGAATTTTCTCGAGGTTATCTACATGCTGAAAATTATGAAGGAATTCCATTTAGCCAATGTGGAGAAAACTAGGTCAAAACACTCACTGGTCAAACATTGCAGAGGTCCTAAAAAATTGAGGGTAATGATTTATTTGTTAAATTGATTGCTTTGTGTATAGTGCCCCATTTGAAGTGATTGTACTTGGAATCATTAGCTTACTATTAGCAACAAATATGGCTCAAAGAGTTGTACTCAGATCTAGGACTTATATGTTCAAAACCTCAATTACTTGGAGATAATGTAAGCTCCATACATCTAAGTGAAAATCCAATTCTGCATGTGATGACAACGCACATAGAAGTCCATTACTAATTCGTAAGCGAGAAGATTATGGCAAAGGAAATTGACATTTCATTTGTTCGTACTGAGAAGCAAATAGCAGAAATTATGACAAATGCATTGGATGGGATAAAGCTTTGTAGATTAAAAGCTATGGCAGGTATTCAACCTATCAGAGAATGAAGACTCAATCATACTTTAGCTTGAGGGGTAGTTGTTGGAACATCAAGCTTGTATTATGCTTGAGGTGGATATGCTCTACATCAAATCCATAATTTGTATGGTGCCATATATGTACCTTGAAGAATGCCACTTATGTGCACATTATTTATTTGTATTAATTGGTTGATCACTTATGATCATTTGTTGTAAGGTTCATGGTATTCACCTTTGTAATAGAAAATACTAAAAGATCTAAAACCCACGAGTTAGAAGTGATTGAGATTGATTCTCAATCAATCAATCAAGAAGTAGATATGACTTCAACTTTCTTTTTTCCTAGATTGTACGTAAAGACCCTGATCAATCCAAAGTACCAAACTTGTCTAATTTAGAATTAAAATTCATGAAGAAAATGTGTGATCGTATCCTCAAGAGTCTATTAAAAGAATCCATAACATTTGTACATTAAGTATAGTGTTGATTTGAAGCAATACATATACTATTTGATCATTGCTTTGTGCCACTTCTATTCTCTGCTCCTTCCTCAGATTCAATCAACTTGCAGAGAATTTTGCTCTCTCTTCAAATCCAATTTGCAAGTTATTTGGCTTAGTAGATTCTGAGATATCTAAGTTTTACAGTCTCCGGGCCATTGTCTACTCATTTGTGAAAAATGGGGATTACATCAAATTAGTGGTATACTGATTGCTCCTTCTTTAATTGATATAAATTAGGGCTTTTATGCATTTTACCAAGATAACCCTATGTATGAAACTCCCTTAAGAGGAATGCTTCCAATTGTAACTCTGTTGGCTGCTCTTAGTGTTTGAAATCATAACTTCCATCCTTTCTTAGAAGGTTTTTGTAAGCTAGTCAAGATGCAACTTATTTGTTTTGTATCAACTTGCTCTTGTTTATGTTCCAAAGTACCTATTAGGTTTTATTGTACCAACCACAAGCCTAAAAGTTCTAATCTACATATCCAAAGAGCTAGAGTTAGTTCTATGTTGGCTTGCTTGACCAACTTCACCACTTGACAAGTCAACTTTCCAAGCCTCTCCAAACTTCTCCAACTTCTTTTAATTCCATGTTTCATTTCCATAAAGTGCAGCCATTTCCTCATCCATAGATTTCTCCCAATATTCATTTCCAATTGCATCTTCAAAAGAAGATGGCTTAGCATCTTGTATTATCTTCTTCATGTAGGGACAAAGACGAGCCATGTAACTATCATACGTCAACCATTGCACTAAATTCTGCATCCTCCTAGATCTTCTAGGTCCTCTGTCAGTTGTTTTTGTATCATCTCCATGTGCCTTTCTTACTCATGGAGTCTTCTCAAAGGGCATTTCATTCTCTCCTTTGATGTACTTCCAGTCGCAGTTCCTAATCAATAAATTCATCATTGTGAATCTCCAAGCATGGAAGCTGTTTTGAGGAGGTAATCTACTGGTAGAGGAAGAGCCAGATGTAGAGGCTTTTGAAGTGGAATAGGAGAGAATAACCAAGACCCAAATCAACAACAAAAATCATGCAAGAGGTAGAGGACATGTTTGAGGAAGGGGGAGCCAAAGAGGATGCATAATTTTCCAAGGAAATGATTTGATGGAGGAGGTGAATACATGCAAAACTAGTTCAATAGCTTTCTAAAATGTCATGGAATTTGTAATGCAAAAATAGAAACATTACAAAAATAGCAAGAGCCTTGATGGCTCATAAGAATATGCCTCATTGTCATTGGGCAAAAGCTATGCACACTATCTTATACATCATGAACCCAAATCTAATTGTTGTTGTACATCAAGTTATAGTAGAAGAAAAGTGTACATATAAAAGCCAAACTTATCACATATGAAAGTCTTTATAGGGTATTCCCTTGCACAAAATGGATATGAATGTTATGTTAGCCTTCTGTTATCGAGAATGAGTAAACTAAGCGTTCTTGGGTGGTAGTCCACAAAATTAATGTGCAAACTATTAACTTTGCCACTTCTCTTATACACCAAATTATCCACACACTTTTGCTCTTCTCATATAGACTCTTATATATCACTTACAAACAAAGATTCTTGCATCATTCTTACTATTCTAATACTTGTTCTAATTCACTTATTGATTATCACTTGACTATTAACACCGCTTTGCTCTTAGCACATCAAATGAACAATTATAATTTACCATGCACTACTTTATTCAAGAATAACAATCAAGAATGCTAAAAACCTAAGTCAAAATATCTTCACACATTGCCAAACTTACACAATACTTAATCAATTAATAGTAATCAAAATAAAGCATGCAATAAACAATTGATACTGACAATGCTCATAATGACACGATGCAAAATACGAAACAAGATTTGTGGAAATATATCAACACTTCAATCCTCTTTGGTTGACTAGGTCCCTTTGGACTTTTCATGCCGGACTCTCATACATACTACTTTCTTTTGTATTAACTCTTTGAAATATTAGAGCGTTTGAGAAGATTTTATAGTTTCACTGAAATGGTTCAGCAAAATTATACGTATTTTTACAAATAATGATACTGTTGGCCTAACGCTGGTACGCAAAGTAGATCCAAACTACACTTTATAAATAAATAGTATGGGCTTCCTCAAAACTACACTTTATTTTTTTCTCTAATGTTTTTAGCAACTTCTAGACTAGATTTGCATCGAGTAATTGTGATTCTAAAATAGATGAACTAGCTATAGCTGCCTGATGAAGAATGCTTTTGCTTTGTTCCATGAAAATAGATCCCTTTAGATAAAAATCATTCTTTAATGCTGCTCTACATCAAACTTTACTCTATTTTGCATCCTCTTTAACCTTCTTCATTTTCTCATTTTGATTGCCTAATAAGTTCTCCATCTAGTGGATTTGTTGTGCTTCAAATTCATTGGTTTTGAAATATGCTTGCCTTTGCTTCTGTGTCACATCCAATTCTTTCTTCATCTAAATTGTAACACCAATATATGCGGTCAATGCTTCAGCCTTGCTAAAAGTTCCTCCTTTGTAGCTGCTAGCTTGGCCTCCCACTAGATAGCTTTATTATTCATTTTGGTATAAGGATTTTGTAGTGCAATAGACTTTTCTATTTGCTCTTCTAATACTCAACTTATTTTTTCTAGACCATCATTTTTCTCAGCAAACTCTCATCGCACGGCTTTCAGTTCCATATCCTTTTCTTGTAATTGTTGTTATAGACAAGGTTCCTGAACTCTAAGTCTCATGAATTCCTCCTAGAGAGGGGCTATATCCACTTTGACCATCTCTGATTTAACTTGAAAATCCTTCTCTAGATCTAGTTTCTCTACTTCCATACCGATTTGGATTTGATCTATAGGCTATATCAAATGTTGCCCTACTTTGGAAATATCAACCAATTAAAAATGGGGATCAGCTCCCAATTGGAAGGAGCCGGCTTGAATAGATGGTGGAGTTGATGAACATAGTGCTAAGCCATTATGAGTGGGTTAGTGAAAGGTGATTTGAGGAGCTGAATAACTAGGGGAGCTAGGGGAGTGATTTCCTTAGGCTCATCATTAGTTCGGTCAGCCTCTGGTGATATTATTCGATCAGATGGCACAATAGGGATCACAAGTTGAAGGAGGACGAAGGGCTTTGCATGTAAACACATTTATTTCACTTCAATCATAGAAACTTTTGATGCCTCTTTTAGAAACTGGTTGCTCCACTAGTCGAGTAATAATATCATTGAGCAATGAGCAAAGTACCTTCTTTAATGGAGAACTTGTAAGGACCTCGAGAAGTAGATCATTGTCCATCTATGGCAAGCTGGGAGCCGGGTCAATGAAATTAGTAATCTTAACCAAACCATTGAAATCAAATGTGGAAATAACTTCATTCACTTCTACTACAATTGAAATTAACTTTGGCATGACAACGATTCCGATGTTAGCTTGGGCAAATGAAGAGTTGAAGCCAAACGGATTGCTACAACAACATCCCTTTGTTTTTTGGAAAGAAAAACATCAGGACAAAATCTTGTTCTTCTTCATCATCGATCATATGAGAAGAGACTACAGAAGCACGAATGACAGGAGCTATTGAGGGAGGAACTGGAGAAGGTGGATCTGGGAGAACTAGAGACAAAAATGTGGGATAATCTTGTTCACAGGAATGCCCCCTTGGATAAATGCTTCACCACCACCCGACATTGCTTGTGAATGTAGATGAGCTAGAACAGTGCCCAATTTATGGGTTCATGGGTTTCCATATCAATTACCCAATACATGGGTCAGGATAAGCCATATGCACATTTTTGGAGATTAACAATTACCACAAGGAACTGCAAAGCGTGACACTCACGAGGTGATCGATACATTATGGAATATTCATTCGATGATTTCTTGGGAAAGAGTGCATTCATTGTGGCAATCAAAAATGGCCTGACCTCAGTATGGCCAACATTAGGAAGGTGTAGTCAAGAAAAAATGGTTTCTAACGTGATATAGGTCGTAAAATATGATTTGACCATGGTCCATGAGGTGTCGAAAATGGGGCTATCTGCAATAGCTCGGACTATAGCCATGGACAAAGGATGAGACGGCAGCCATAGCATCATCGAACCGACTAAGGTGAGGCAAAGCTTCCATGGTCGCCAGGGTGGAAGGCCAAGGAGAGCATAGGGTTGCAGGATAGCTTGCAAAGTTTGCAATAGAACACATAAACAATACACACCATAAACAAATAGTAAGTTAAACACCAATAAATAAATAGAGAGGGAAAAATGGAAGATGAACTAATGTCATGCAACAACCATCATGGAAATGAGAACGGATAATAAAATGCTAATAACCAACCAAAACTGCATGAGAAAATGCATGAAAGAGGAGCGTGGATGGCGTGCAGCTTTAAAAAGCTACCAGAATCAATATTCACAGATGGGACTGTGAAAAGATTATAACTTTGATCCATTACAGGGCTTGCGTAACACATCTCTAGTGTGAATGGTCAACTGAAATGTGTTTGGGCCAAACTACACTGCAATTCAATAGGGATTGAACCATTTGACTTTGAATTTTCTCGCCTTCCAATCGGCTTTGGAATTATAGAATAAAACTAAGTGATCGATTTGAAACACTAGTGTTCAGAAGAAACGGTCATGGGTTGGAGCTTGCCCAATCTGCATTTCCTGTAGTACTAAAAAAAAATCTCGAAACAGATTTCATTCAAAGCATAAGGTCATCAAGTGGGCTATCAATCGATTCTTTTGAAAGGATTTCTTTCTTGATGGACACGCTATCACGGCTTCTCTTAGAAAGGAGAGAGAGATATCAATCAAGAATTTTTTCCTCGCAGAGGAACATGGTTCGAATCCAACTATAAAGCATAAACCAACTTTGACCACATGGAAGAATGGATAGTCTGGAGTAGATGGTTTGAATCTCTTTGATTTACCTCATTTGCATATTCATAACACCGAAGGGGGTATTGTAAGTATTTAAACTCGAATTTGAATCCTTATTTCGTTCACACAAAACCTATTTTTATTAATTATTTTTAGTTTGTTATTTATTTTTATTTTTATTCTTATGTTTAGCGTAAAAAGGGAAACATTTTAACCGTCATCACCAGACTATAGTAAAAGTAACATCATCACACTTTACAGTTACATTTCTCCTTGAAAGTGTACGCTTCTAAGAACTATAGCTACAACATAGGTTAGTTAAATTGGAAAAGATTCAACATTTTTCAAGTTGAACAGTAGAATATTTATAGCTCAACGATCAAGGTTCTTTTGTATACCACGAGCATATGAACATGCAAAAAAAATAATAATAAAAGCCTCGTATGTACAATAATTGTTTTAAATTTTAACTACTCAAAACACGTGTGCGCATACACATGCTCTATTGCAGAAGTGGGAGCAGTAATGATGCTTCTTTTGTTTACCTACACACACACAAGGTAAAAACGTTCTTATAAGCGAACTAGCTACGAAGAGCATATGGCCAGTGAATGTGGCAGCTCTGTGCATTAGTGCAACTTTGAACACACAGGAAAAAAAGGAATTGATGTGGTCACCGATTGACATACAACAATTCTAGAGCACTTACTTGCAGAATGATATCAAAGGATGAAAGCACTTACAATTGAGTGCATAAGTAGAATTTGTTTGTAAGATTAATCCTTAGTTCTCCTCTGCGAGTCTTTTTTTCCCTCTTAACTGCTACATCACTGGTGTTATTGTTCAGAATGGTTGATTTGTGTACTGTCTTTGCAAAATACATGTCTCTGCAAGAGAGTGACTTGATCTTTGGACTGTAGAACTCTGCACAGAACTCTGCTTCAAGTGCTTCTCTAAATGTTGTTGTGAAGAGGATCGAGCAAGACTGCCCTCAGAGTGAGCCACCTCGGGACTCCCCAGTTCTAACTTATCCTGATAGTGAGGAACCTTACAAGAGGTTTTTGACTTCTTTACGTAAGAAAAAGTATCATGCTCGTGCAACTAAAGAATCTCGTGAGATCCGCTAACGCTAGCCTGCTCATTAGCCTGCCACCCTTCCAGCCACTTGGAAGTCCCATCATATCTATCTACCTCTTTGATAGACTTGCCAACGCTATGGCGAGCACCATTTTCCTCTGTATGTAAAGCCCAACTTCAAAGATTCTGTTCTACAGAAATTCCTCTATCACAGTGAGTGTTTTTAGATTCATACACTTTACTACTCTCGCGAAGATGGCTGATTTTTTTGCCAATCTCCTCTTTATGGTCAGGACCTGGCAGATCTTCTCGTTCTACATCTCTAGGCGAACCAATCTGCTTGATGTTCTTATAATGTGTGTATCCATCAGTAGAATGAGCAGGATCGGCCCATCTGGCATGCCACGGACTCACTTTCTCGTCTTCCGTTGTTTTTCAACAAGCTGAATTTGTTAGATCTGTCTTCTTGGAAGCTTTGTTATGCTTATGATTTGCTAAGGATTCATTACGTTCGTGTCCCCTATAAGATGTGATGTGTTTAATCTTACATCCGATATCTTCAAAGCTTACTTCGGGGTCACAGTTGCAAAGCTATAATGGTGATCTGTTATGATTGATCTTGCTGTGGAAAAAAAACTTCGAGCACCTTTTCGATCAGCTACTTTCGACAGGATCTTGCGCGCTTAGGGGTACACTCAAGGAACAAAGAAAATGTGACCTTGATTTGGAAATTCAATGCCTCAACACAAGCACCAATATCACACATAGATTCTCAATGGATTTCTAGATACATGTGCATCTTTCCTTGGTGAGCATTAAAAAAAAAAGAATTCCTATGAAAGACCACACTATTATTATATGTGCACCTCTAGTTCCATGGCATCCAAAATTTTCGAATGCTTAGATAAATAGGGTAGTGACTTCCCCTCTCTCTTTCTCTCTCTGTCTATTTCTCTCTCTTACCCATGGGAAATGTTAATATCACTTTCTTTCACGCAAGGGGTGCTTTTAGACCAACTCATATGATGAATAATAACTTGAAGGGATAGTTACACTCAAGAGCGATTACTAACAAAATCTTAGCAAACACTTCAAGCGATTTGTCATTTGGATCTAAGTTCCAAACTATTTCGAGATTCAAACATTGCTCATTATGTCCTAATCACAAATAGCGTTTGTCTTTAAAACTTCACTCAAACCACGTCTTCGCAAAAATCATATATGTGGATGCTATATATTGTTTCATATAGTGCCTCAGCATAGTTCATAAAAAAAGATTCACGTCAATGCTACAACTTAAAGGATTCACGTTGAATTTATTACTAGAAAATTTAAGCATACAATGCATTTGTTTATTTTCAGACATGCAAATGAGCAAAATAGAATAACGATCTTGGCATAAAAGTATTCAATCGCTATGTTATAAAAACTCGTGATCAACGCATAACATTGAACATTACTTGCTGTTTTTATATACTGAAAGTCGACCCAAAATCACATATATTATTTTGACTACAATAGATCGACCGTATACCAAGGTTTTTACTGAGGGAAAGGAACGGGGCTATTTTTACTGCGACCTCGATGTAACTATTGGTATGCACCTCGGTACTAATGTGCCGGTATTGGCATTGGTATAAGCGTCGGTATGAGCATCGGTATGGGCGTTGGTATAAGCATCAAAAATACCGACGCCCATACCGACACCTATACCGACATCTCTGTTGGGTGCACCGTCGTGTATACCAGCGCTCGTTGGGTGTACCGACACTTATTACAATGACATTACTGGGAGTACCATTGCTTATAACGATGACCATATGTGCAAATTTTTTTTTGGGCAGAGTGTGGTGTCTTTTGCTACAACAACATTACCATGATGTTGCTTAACAAAAGACAATACACTCTGCCCAAAAAAGACTGAGTACATGTGATGTGTATTCTAATGTCAACCGAAGTATGATTTCATAAAATAGAATATTATTGGACACAAAAGAGATAATCAGAATGAAACATGAACCATGTACAAAAAAAGTGATATATTTCATAAACGAAGCATGTACAAGAGTGTGGCAAACCACTGTCATATATGACGCTCATTCAAAATGTGGCAAAGCAACGCATTGTCATATAAAAATAAAATACAAAATTTTGATGTGCCACTGTGATACACATGCAAAGAACGTTCCATATCAACAGTCTTGCAACAAAGAATATTAATGGACTGAGATAAATTCACGTGAAATCACAAACAACAAGTAAACATCAAGTTTATAAATTAATCACCTCATCCCAAACGCTCCCATGAAACGACCGCACTGCGTCCCTCCAAGTCCTCTGATAGTGCAGTCAATCCGTGCTGATATCTATAAGACTCTTCCGTTCGTGTTGGAGGACGACCCATTGCCAGCTCCTAAACCAAATATATAAAACATTAGAGGAACATACATGAGAAACTTAAAATAAATAAATTCAATAAATGAAATGGTACTTACAAACTCATGACGCATCATGTCATATCCACCGCTGCCCAAATGTGACGGTCCAACCATATCTAAACGTGTGGCTGCGGCATCTCGCTGCTTGCGATATTGTTTAGGAGTCTACTGCTGCTTGTCACAAATCAGATCCCATTCCTCAGCATCTAACCATACAGGCTTTGCTAAGCCTGCTCTGAAAGCATCACGATCCTCTGATCGTCAATGGGACATCACCTCACATATGTGTGTAGAATCCACTCTAAATTGACACGAGACTATCCATCGGCTAGTCAGAACTCCTGCTAAATCGTTCGTGTGATATAGTTCTTCCAATCTTTATCCTGTTTACTCTATTTAAGCATGATGGAGTGTCCAAACTGTATGGAGCAAAGCTGTCGTATACATGCACGCATTGCTTTGCCAGCTGCATCCATCACTGGAGCTCCATCTCAGATACTATACACCTTGGAGTCATCATGGTCATGAGCACCCTAAGGTGTACGTGGTGTTCCACGTGGTGCACTACGTGGCGTACCTACTGTTGGGAGAGATGGTTGGATGCACTCAAGAGATTGAGTAGATGCTCCTAATCCTGCTTTGCACCAGCCCTCAGTGACTCCAGATATGATTAGTAGACTCCTTGAGCTTCCAAATGATACCAAAATATGCTATATGTACTTTGGAAAAGGTTTGAGTAATGATTAGATCAAAACAGATAACTTGGCACTTCAAAGATCAAGGAAAACTTGCTATTTTTGTAGTGACACCTGCTCAGTCTTTTACTCAGTGTGACCAGTACACTAACAATTGAAACAATTCCTTCTAGAGTTATTCAATTAGCTTAACAAGCTACCATTTGCAAGTGGAATCATTCAAATTGATAAAGTATGCACAGAGAAATAACTTTAGCAAGTTTATGGTCATCCCCAACTTTTTAGGAGATGTGCAGACCACTACCAGAGACTGCTTCGAAGCCGATTTCTTGAAAATGGCTGAATCAAAATTCTTCAAACTTTGTAGTCTTGTAGAACACTTTGTGCTGGTTCCAACAAGCCTTGAATCACTTGATTTGATTCAGTAGATCCTGAGATATGCCTTGTTGAAGTTGACAGACTTGGAGATGATGACTCAGAGAAAACCAGAGATAGTGAATGTAAATCTTTCTATTAGTTCACATGAATGTACAATCGCATTGGCTTGATAGATGTAGCCTAATGAGTTGGAGATGTGTAGGCTATGGTGTAGCACTCACACACTCTATGATCAAGAGTATTAGCCTCGGGAAAAGTGAAGGACACCCGCGACTTTTTGATTGTAGCTTTTATAGAGAATGAGTTGAGATTTGAATTTGAATTCAAATTGAAATCTCCTATAATCACTACTCTAAAAGTAAGGAGATATTCTCTCCAATTACACCATCCAAATTCCACGACTCTAATCAAGTAGGTGTGATCATTTTACATGCCAAGTCATTTAGACTTTTACAAGAGATAAAATGGTAATAAGTCATAAGACTAAGTTCCTATGGTTCTTGCTTCACATAGTGATATCCTTCAAGGGTTCCAAGCCAATCTTCCAAGGTTCCAAGCCAAGTGTGAAGGCTTGTAATGCACCAACAGCTCCCCCTCAAGCCAAGCACTTTGGCTTAAGTCTTCATCTTCAATCTTCAATCATATCCTGCAATCCAATCATGGATTTGAATCTGCATAGCTTGTTTCCATCCAATGCTTTAGTGAGTAAATCTCCACATTGCATATTAGTAGACACATATGTCAATTGAATGTCTTTACTAAGCAACTTCTCTCTCACATAGTGGTAATGAACCTCTATGTGTTTGGTTCTAGCATGATATATTGGATTAGCTGCAAGGTGAAGAGAGCTTGTGTCATCTCCAAAGATAATTGGTGGTCTAGTGTATAGACCTAATTCTATATATAGAAGTTTCAACCAGATAGCTTCTTGAGTGGCATTGGCAAGCCCTCTATACTCTGCTTCAGTGGATGACAATGCCACTGTAGGTTGCTTCTTGGCTGACCAAGAAATGGGTTTATCTCCTGCAAAACAAATGTAACCTGATGTGCTCCTCCTATCATCCTTGCATCCTGCCCAATCTGCATCTGAATAAACTTTAATGTCAATATCTGATGTATAAGGAAAGTACAAACCATGGTTCTGAGTTCCCTTCAAATACTTCAAGATCTTCTTTGCTGCCTCTAGGTGAGGTACTCTTGGTTTGTGCATGAATTGACTAAGCACACTAACTCCATATGCTATGTCAATTCTTGTCAAGGTAGCATAATTCAAACTACCTACCATACTTTGATATCCTGTAATGTCTTGTACTTCATCCCCTTCATGAGCACTTAGCTTTAGGTTGACCTCCATTGGAGTAGTAGATACTTTAGCATCCTGCAAACCAAACTTCTTGACCATATCCTGTACATACTTCTTTTGAGTCATATATATACCTGAGTTGGTGTAGACTAACTCAAGACCTAAGAAGTACTTCAATAATCCAAGATCATTGATCTTGAATTCCTTCATCATATGTCCTTTGATGTGTCTAATACCATTGACATCATTACCTGTAATGATGATGTCATCCACATAAACACACAAGTAGATTACCTCTATACTACTTTTCTTTATGAACAGAGAAGTATCAGCTTTACTCATCACAAATCCTTGGTCTTGGAGATAGGTTGTCAACCTGTAACTCCATGCTCTAGGTGCCTGCTTCAAACCATATAGAGCCTTCTTCAATTTACAAACATGATTTACCTTCTTGGGGTCTTCATAGCCAGGTGGTTGTGACATGTAGACTTCTTCAGATATCCATCCATTCAAGAAAGCATTCTTGACATCTAATTGGTACATGTTCCAATTCTTGGATGCAGTTACACTCACCAATATTCTGATAGTTGGCATCTTGGCCACAGGAGAAAATGTCTCCTCATAATCAATGCCTTGGGTTTGTGCAAAACCCTTGGCTACCAACCTAGCTTTGTACCTGTTTATTGTTCCATCAAAATTTCTCTTTAGCTTGTAGATCCATCTAGATCCTATCACCTTCATTGAGTCCTTCTTGGGTACCAAGTCCCAAGTATCACTCTCCTTGAGAGCTTCCATTTCTTCATCCATAGCTCCTTTCCATTCTGGTTTGGTGATTGCTTCTTCATAGGTACCTGGTTCTTCATTCAACAAATCCTTTGCAAGATATACAAAATGTTTAGTTACAAGTGATGTGTCATACCCAGATCTGATTGGTCTCTTGCTTTCTCTTTGAGATCTTCTAATTGCTTGAGTTGAGGATTCTGGTGTATCCTCTAGCTTCTTCATCTTCATCTTTCCTTTGGACTTCCATGCCTTGAATTCCTCAAGATTTATTGTATCATCATCATCTGAGCTTGATTCATCTTTCTGGATTGGTTCCTCCTTGGTGAGCTTTGGGAAATCTTCTTCCATATCATAGGGTAGACTAACCTTCCAGCATTCATTCTCATACCATGAGTCATTCTCATCAAAGATGACATCTCTGCTTACCTTGAAGCCTTTGTTTGTTGGGTTGTAGAATCTGTATCCCTTTTGGTTCAAATCATAACCAATGAAGATACACTTTTCAGCTTTAGGATCTAGCTTTCCCCTTACCTGTGAGGGAATATGCACATATGCTACACAACCAAAGATTTTGCAATGATCCAGAGAGGGTCTCTTACCATGCCAAGCTTCATATGGTGTCATGCCATCAAGTGATTTGGATGGCAACCTGTTTATGAGATAGGTGGCAGTGGATACACTCTCTGCCCAAAGATAATTTGGCAACTTCTTTTCATTAAGCATAGACCTAGCTGTTTCTACAATGAGTCTATTCCTTCTTTCAGCTACCCCATTTTGTTCAGGTGAGTACCTTGTAGTAATCTCCCTTTTGATGCCTCTTTCCTGCAAGAAATCTTCAAACTCATTGGAGAAGTATTCTCCTCCACCATCTGACCTTAGCCTCTTCAAGCTTCTTCCTGTTTGATTTTCAACAAGTGCAAGATACCTCTTGAAACAATTAAACACTTCATCTTTATGTTTCATAAAGTATAAGATGGTCCATCTGCTATAATCATCAATGAAGGACACATAATACCTTGAACCTGAAATGGAAGGGTCCTTGCTAGGCCCCCAAACATCTGTGTGTACGAAGTCTAGGTAGTCTTCATGCATGAAACCTTTCCTTGAATATGGCAACCTGTGAGACTTACCAAACTGACATGCTCCACACTTATAAATCATGTGTTGCTTGGATACATTAGGTATCCCAAGCACACATTGATCCCTGCACATTTGCTTTAGGGTTCTTTCACCTATGTGACCTAACCTCTTGTGCCATATCTCTAACTCTGAAAGTGTTTGATCCTTGTAATTATACAAAGCAATGTTCTTGGTGTCTTCTAGCTCAAAAGTAAACAATCTACCTGATTTCTCTCCCTTGGCTATCCTTCTGAATCCATGTCTTGGGTCCTCCACATATGCTCCATGTTGTGTGAACCTGACCTACAAACCTTTCTCCACAATCTGACCAACACTCATTAGATTCTTGGTGATAGTTGTTGCATAGAGTACCCTGCTCAATAGGTTCTGGTTACCATCACATGTCTTCACATTTCCAATCTTAACAACAGAGTGTTTAGTATCATCACCTGTTTGTACCTGATGTTTGCCCTTGGGTTCTTCCAAATCAGAAAGTAGTGCCACATTGCCAGCTACATGGTTAGAACATCTTGAGTCAATATAAAATAACTGATCATCATTTGTACCTATCTTGGAGGTCATATTCATGATCAATAGGGAGTCATCTTGCTCCTCTGTGTAGTTGTTGTAATCCCTTCTGTTTCTGAATCCACCTTGGTAGTTACCATTGTGGTTGTGGTTGTGGTTGTAGTTGTTGTTGTATTGATTGTTGTATCCATTGTAGCCTTGGTGTTGGTTGAACCTGCCTCTCCCTTGAGCGTATCTACCTCTTGAGTAGCCTCTTCCTCTCTGATTCTTGTAGTTCTTGTAGCATTCATCTGTGGTATGATTGGACAATCCACAAATGTTGCATGGTGATGAGTTGTAGGGTCTCCCCCTACCTGACTTACCTCCTCTGCCCCTGCCTCTTGATGATCTACCTCTCCCTGCATAATTAGCTTGGGAGGTAGAGCCTTCTTCATCCTGTTTCTTCCCTTTACCTTTATCCTTAACTTTCTTATCAGTATAGAGAGCAGAGGGGTTGTTACCTTTTGATTGATCTCCTGCCTTTGTAAACTTTGCTTCATGTGTGAATAGTTGGCCCATGAGTGTTGTGAGATCTAGGGTATGCATGTCCATGTAGAGGTCCATTGCAGTGGTGAAACTTTCCCACTTATCATCTGCCTTGAGTCCATTTGTTACTTGCCTGACTATTTGTTCCTCTTCAATCTCCTCTCCAATGCTTGCTAATTGGTCTGCCACATCTTTAATCTTTGTCACATACTCTGAGACTGATTGCTTGGGCTGCTTCCTAAGGGTTGTGAATTCAATCCATAGTTGATTCTTCCTAGCCCTTGTGTTGGAAGAAAAGTATGTTGACAAGGTTTCCCAAGTCTCTTGGGAAGTCTTACAGTTCCTTATATGAGGTAAAAGTAAATCAGATATAGAGTTAAGAAGGTAAGACCTTGCCAAAGCATCCTTTGCACACCATTGGTTGAGTCTCTCTTATTCATCCTTGGTGGGTAGTCCCCTAGCTTTGAATGAGGGCAATTCCTCATCTCCTGATATGAATCCAAATAAGCTTCTACCTTGTAGATAGATCTTCATCCTCAATGACCAGGCTTGGTAATTGTTCCTGTCTAATTTGTCAATGAATGAAGGAAAACCATCTCCCATGTTTACCTTATTTGCTCTGATACCACTGTTGGGAGAGATGGTTGGATGCACTCAAGAGATTGAGTAGATGCTGCTAATCCTGCTTTGCACCAGCCCTCAGTGACTCCAGATATGATTAGTAGACTCCTTGAGCTTCCAAATGATACCAAAATATGCTATATGTACTTTGGAAAAGGTTTGAGTAATGATTAGATCAAAACAGATAACTTGACACTTCAAAGATCAAGGAAAACTTGCTATTTTTATAGTGACACCTGCTCAGTCTTTTACTCAGTGTGACCAGTACACTAACAATTGAAACAATTCCTTCTAGAGTTATTCAATTAGCTTAACAAGCTACCATTTGCAAGTGGAATCATTCAAATTGATAAACTATGCACAGAGAAATAACTTTAGCAAGTTTATGGTCATCCCCGACTTTTTAGGAGATGTGCAGACAAATACCAGAGACTGCTTCGAAGAGGATTTCTTGAAAATGGCTGAATCAAAATTCTTCAAACTTGTAGTCTTGTAGAATACTTTGTGCTGGTTCCAACAAGCCTTGAATCACTTGACTTGATTCAGTAGATCCTGAGATATGCCTTGTTGAAGTTGACAGACTTGGAGATGATGACTCAGAGAAAACCAGAGATAGTGAATGTAAATCCTTCTATTAGTTCACATGAATGTACAATCTCATTGGCTTGATAGATGTAGCCTAATGAGTTGGAGATGTGTAGGCTATGGTGTAGCACTCACACACTCTATGATCAAGAGTATTAGCCTCGGGAAAAGTGAAGGACACCCGCGACTTTTTGATTGTAGCTTTTATAGAGAATGAGTTGAGATTTGAATTTGAATTCAAATTCAAATCTCCTATAATCACTACTCTAAAAGTAAGGAGATATTCTCTCCAACTACACCATCCAAATTCCATGACTCTAATCAAGTAGGTGTGATCATTTTACATGCCAAGTCATTTAGACTTTTACAAGAGATAAAATGGTAATAAGTCATAAGACTAAGTTCCTATGGTTCTTGCTTCACATAGTGATATCCTTCAAGGGTTCCAAGCCAATCTTCCAAGGTTCCAAGCCAAGTGTGAAGGCTTGTAATGCACCAACAGGCTTGCTAAGCCTACTCTGAAAGCATCACGATCCTCTGATCGTCGATGGGACATCACCTCACATATGTGTGTAGAATCCACTCTAAATTGACACGAGACTATCCATCGGCTAGTCGGAACTCCTGCTAAATCGTTTGTGTGATATAGTTCTTCCAATCTTTATCTTGTTTACTCTATTTAAGCATGATGGAGTGTCCAAACTGTATGGAGCAAAGCTGTCGTATACATGCACGCATTGCTTTGCCAGCTGCATCCATCACTGGAGCTCCATCTCAGATACTATACACCTTGGAGTCATCATGGTCATGAGCACCCTAAGGTGTACGTGGTGTTCCACGTGGTGCACTACGTGGTGTACCTACATCTGAGGTACTCATCCTAGGACTAGAAGCAGGTGAGACAACGTCTATCGCAATGCCTCCACAACAACCACCTCCTCCAGACCTACCTGTAGATCCACTCCTAGAACCTCGTGCTCTAGAGCATGACCTCGATCTAGAGACGGTCCTGTACCTATATCGCATTGAGGCGTCAAACGCACATGTCTACTACTAGACCCAGTAGGAGATGGCTGAAAAGATGGTCGTGGTGGAGTTGCAAAGCTAGGAGACATACCTCCTGCGAGAGTAGCACCACCCGCAGGAGTCACACCGGCAGGAGTGACACCGGCGGGAGTGACACCAGCGGGAGTGAGGTCGGCAGGAGTAAGGCAGGCAAGAGTGAGGCCACCAAGAGTGAGGCTAGGAGAAGTGCTACCACGAGCAATCCAATACTATGACGCAATGGCCATATACGCGGGAGGTACCTCAGAGATAAACTCTAAGAACTGCTCCTCTATCATGGAATGAGGAGTGACTGGAGGACTGTCTCCCATCGTGCTCTGTAACAAAAGAACTCAAATAATTAGTATGTGATAATAAAGGTAATATAGCGAATAAACAGAAAAGAAAACAAAAATTAGTACATAGAAGTGTTTTATTCAAAAAACATCTAATCTAGCATCCTCTTGAAGATCCAATGCACCGAGAATATCTATCTCTCTATTGATGGCTTCTAAATCCCTTGCTATGATAGTTTCTTCCTAATCATGGTCTATTGCTTCGTCTTCTGAAACAATGACCTCTTCTTCTCGAACAATGATCTCTTCCTCCCACTATCGAATGAATCTCTGAGTCCACTACAGATGGACTATTGTACATCTACATTCTCACAAATTTGTCTACTACGTGGGGCGACTTGTAAAACAAATAGCCACTCTGGTTCTTTTGAATCTGGTATAAAAACAACTTGCTGACAATGTTCCGGAAGTATAAATGTATCCCTTTCATCCATCCATAATTTTGTGGAGTCGACTTGAAGCAAACCACTTTTATCCCGCCTAACTATTGTGTTTCTTCCAAAGGTGACTACTTTGAACTATTTCACATCAAAAAAAAAAATTCAAAGTTCTTAAAACATAGTTTCAAGATATCTTGAATCACACCACAATAATCTAGCTGGCCTTCTTGAGCATTATCATCTCTCGCACTCGATCTACTTTTTTGCAAAAAGTTCACCATCACCCCACTATCAAAAGTAGACCTATTTTATTGATTCGTGCGATCTGAAAGTGTTCTCCATGAGACCATAGTGCACCATATTTAGTATATTCCGACTCACATCCCTTTGGGAGTTCTTATTCTTCTTCAGAGATATCTTCACCCGTTGCCTTTGCTTGAGAAACTGATGTATCTAGCCATCTACTCATTGGAAAAGGTAGAAGAGGTCGAAGACTTTCTGGAAGAGGTAAAAATCAAGTGGAACGTTTCTTTTGAAACTGAGCTCTTTCCTTTGCGTTAGTTTCCTTGGCAAGCTCATACCTTTCTAACCACTTCTGCATAGGCTCAGAGTTAACTATGCAAAACTTCATTGCCTTCTCTCTGAAAGCTGCATCCATTTTCCTCTGCAATCCTTTACCTTGTGGTTCATGGCCTACGAGACGAACATCTTCATCATCGCTCCATAAGCGAGGCATTTTGAGATCTGACATGCGTAGAAACTCAGTTATGAATACAAGAGACTCTTGTACAATCCATCCCTCTGCCATGCTACCCTTTGGATGTGCTCTCTGTCGACCAAACCCTTTTAATGTCTTCATAAAGCGCTCTAAGAAGAACATCCATCGACTATGGACAGTTTTTGCTATTGCAACTTCATCTACCACATGAACCAGTAAATGAAGTTGAATAGTGAGAATACTTGTGGGAAAGTATTTCTCAACTATACAAAGAGCCTCGATAGCATTGAGTTTCACACTCTCTATGCTATCTTTATTTATCTCTTTAGAAGAGATCCACCGTACTAAAGAACTAATTTTATAAATGGTTCTTTGTACATCCTCTGAAAGACAATCTTTTAGGGCCACCGAGAGCACAAACTGTAAAAGCTTGTGCCAATCATGAGACTTGAGCCCTCCAAGATCGTCGTTTCATGTGAAAGAAGTCTTTAGACACCTCATGCATCCAGTAGGTGTCCGAAACTTTGAAATTGTTTTCTTCACTTGTTGCTCTTCCATCCTGCGAAGCACCGAAAGAGCTCTTGGTAACGATACTGTTCTGTTGGGCTTAGTAATTGCCCACAACTCTCGCATCCGACCTCGCTCTTTTAGGTCCTCCCTTTTTGCTTTGCTTTCTTTCTTTCCAATCAAAGTTTTCCAAAGAATCTCTCCCACATTCTTAAAAATATGCATCAGGTCTACCAAATGGTTGATCAACAATTCACTCAATAAGGGAGTTCATGAAAAATAGACAACCGCTTCATGCTAGTGACTGAATTTTTTGAATCCCACAGTTGTTTCCAATCGCTAACTTTCATTTGGCATTGCACTTGTTGACCAATTTGTCCTTCACGTAAAACATGTCCATCAGGCAAATATCTATGGTGTCCTTCATAGACAATTTTATGTAGTGCTTTGGAATAGCGTGCTTCGAGTCGTGGTCCGCATAAGGGACAAGCATGGTAACCCAAAATCGATAAACCTAATCATTTACCATAACCAAGCAATCCATGCATCGTCCACATAAGTATGCCTTGCACTCACACGTCTCGTCTTCTTATAGGTTGAGACATGTCACGCACAGGAATCCCATCCCATAAAATGCACAGTTCTTTCACAAGTGGTGCAAGATATACATCCATGTTTTTTACCTTATACTTACCTGGTACAATAAGAGCTAATAATAAATGACCTTTCTTTGTGGCTAGCCATGGTGGGATGTTATAATTCACCAAACATACAGGCCATGTGCTCCTAAAAACCTAAATTCCTAATCCTAAAACCCTAATCCTAATCCTAAAAGCCTAAAAACCTAAAACTCTATTTTATATATATATTTATTTATATATTGAGATTTTTTCTTAATGAATCCTATTTTTATATATTTAATTAAATGAGTTAAAATACTAATACTTTTTATATTTATTTATCTATATAATTATCCTATTTTATATATATATTTATTTATTTATTCAGATTTTTCCTTAAACCCTAAAACCCTAAAACCCTAATCCTAATCCTAAAAACCTAGAACCCTAATCCTAATCCTAAAAACCTAGAACCCTAATCCTAGAACTCTAATCCTAAAAACCTAGAATCCTAATTCAGATTATTTCCTTAAACCCTAAAACCCTAATCCTAATCCTGAAAACCTAAATCCCTAATCCTAATCCTAAAAACCTAAAACTCTAATATATATATATATTTATTTATATATTCAGATTTTTTCTTAATTAATCCTATTTTTATATATTTAATTATATATACTTAATTATCTATATATTTAATTAAATTATTTAAAAAACACTAGTACTTTCTATATTTATTTATCTATATAATTATCCTATATTATATATATATATATATATATATATATATATATATATATATATATATATATATATATATATATATATATATATATATATATATATATATATTTATATATTTAGATTTTTTCTTTAAACCCTAAAAACCTAATCCTAATCCTAAAAACCTAAAACCCTATTATATATATATATATATATATATATATATATATATATATATATATATATATATATATATATATATATATATATATATATATATATATATATATATTTATTTATTTATTTATTTATTTATTTATACATTCATATTTTTTCCCAATTAATTCTATTTTTATATATTTAATTAAATTATTTTAAACACTAGTACTTTTATATATGCATTATATGTGTATGTGTATGTGTATGTGTGTATATATGTTATGTAGGTGTTTAAACCCTAAAACCCTAATCAGAAAGACTTAGACTTAAACCTAAAATACTAAAATCTAAATACTTAAACACCTATAAAAATCTAAACCCCTAATCCTAAAACCCTAATCCTATTTTATATATATGTTTATTTGTATATTCAGATTTTTTTCTTATTTTTTTCTATATTTTTTCTTGATATAAATGTAATTGAGTTATATGTATGCCTAAACGCTGAAACCCTAATCTTAAATATCTAGACCTAAAATATGTATATTTCTCTACGTATGTGTATATACATGTATATATGTATTATATGTGTATGTCTATGTATGTGTAAATAGCGTAAAAACCCTAATCCTATTTTTATATATTTGATGTAAAAAAAACTTCAAAATAATTTTTTTTTATATATTTAAGTATATATATTTAATTAAAACACTAGCTTATGTGTAGGTATATGTATGTGTGTATATGTGTGTGTGTATGTGTATGTACGCATATGTGTATATATGTGTGTGTATGTATGTGTGTATGCATGTGTGTGTCTATGTATGCATGTGTGTGTCTATGTATGCATGTGTGTGTGTGTATGTATGCATGCGTGTATATGTGTATGTGTGTGTATGTATGCATGCATGTGTGTATATGTGTATATGTGTGTATGTATGCATGCATGTGTGTATATGTGTATGTATGTGTGTGTATGCATGCATGTGTGCATATGTGTGTGTATTTAAGCATGCATGTGTGTATATGTGTGTGTATGTAAGCATGCATGTGTGTACATGTATGTGTGTATGTATGCATGTGTAAATGTGTAGATGTGTGTGTGTGTGTATGTATGCTCTATTTTGCTATGTGTATGTATGCATGTGTGTATATGTGTATGTGTGTGTATGTATGCATGCATGTGTGTATATGTGTGTATATATGTGTGTGCATGTATGTGTGTATGTGTGTGTATATGTATGTATGCATATGTGTATCTATGTGTGTGTATGTATGTGTCTATGCATGTGTGTGTGTATGTATGCATGTATGTATATTTGTATGTGTGTGTATGCATGCATGTGTGTATGTAAGCATGCATGTGTGTATATGTGTGTGTATGTAAGCATGCATGTGTATACATGTATGTGTGTATGTATGCATGTGTAAATGTGTAGATGTGTGTGTGTATGTGTGTGTGTATGTATGCGATATTTTCCTGTGTGTATGTATGCATGTGTGTATATGTATATGTTTGTGTATGAATGCATGTTTAAATGTGTAGATGTGTGTGTATGCTCTATTTTCCTATCTCTATCTTCCTTTCTTTTCATCATTCTTTATCTCTCACTCTCTCTCTCTCATTATCTCTCTCACTCTTTCTCTCTCTCTCTCTCTATCTCTCTCTCTCTCTCTATCTCTCTCTCTCTTTCCCTCCCTCTCTCTCATCTCTCTCTCTCTCCCTCTCTCTCTCTCTCTCTCTCTCTCTTTCTTTCTCTCTTTCCCTCTCTCTCTCTCTCATGTCTCTCTCTCTTTCTCTCTCTCTTTCTCTCTCTCTTTCTCTCTTTCTTTCTCTCTCTATCAATAGACAATAAAACAATCACTTTCAAGTATGTCCCTCTTTTGGATCGCTGTCATCAAAGCGTAATGTATGTCGTCTATCGTCGAATTCCAAACAATCGACGCTAAAGAACTTCTGCAAAATAAAAAAGAAGAGAAATTATAAGACCTAAAGCATAGAGAAAGACAAAGGCTAAGAGTACGCGCACTACTTAGCAAGGTCTCAGATCTAAACCGAGAGAGAGTGTGTGTGTGTGTAGAGAGAGAGATCTCTGTGTGTGTGTGCATAAGACAATGCAGTTCGCAATTCGCTTCACGCACGCATGTTTGACAGAAGACAAACAATACTCAAACATGCACAAAAAAGTGAAGTTTTGCTCTCGGGTTCCCGGTATGTTTAAAAGTCGGCCTCAGTATGTGCGCCAGTATGGATGTCAGTATGGGCGTCGGTAACTCCCAGTGAATTACCGACGCTTATACCAACGCTCATATCGATGCTTATACCGACGCTTATACCCACGGTTGTGGAGCACACCGACAATCCATTTAAAATGGTCATACTGATGGTCACTTGACCGTCGGTATCTTTAAGTCAGGTTTTCCGACGTTTATATCGGCACCACGAGTGACCGTCGGTATAAGCGGCATCGGTATGCCCCTCATATGTTGTAGTGTCTCTAAAAAGTGTGTGCATTATTCTATGTGTTTGAAGTCCAAGCTTAAGCTTTTCCGGAAGTCGGACAACGTCCGTCTTAGCACTCCTTCAAACCGGATTCTCCATTATTTCAGACACTTTTCTTTGGAAGTGGTGTGCACATCATCTTTCAACTTATTAGCAGCACCATTCAAATTATTATTTCTATCTGTGTTCGCTTTGCAGCACACCCTCTCTATTGCATATAGCAGCAGTGAACCTCCAAAATGTTCATTAAAAGTCTATCAAGAAACCTACAAATTCCCTTCTATTATCTACTAACGTCGTCTCCTAACCTGAATCTTCATTTTCATTTAGAAAAAAAACTAGCACGTAACATAAAATCAGAGAGAGATGCGAATAGAATTGTGCGCACATAATAACCTCTATCAGAATCAATGAGGAAGTAGAAAATTCTGAGACTAACTTTGGAAAAGTTTGCACGTTGCTTAATATTTGGACAAAATGACGATCTTAAAAGAGCGCAGCATCAAATGGTGAGCATCTTAGAATCGAATCACCACCAGTTATGGCTCCATCAGCAAAGAAGGCAAGTGTCAACCATCAGTCAGGCATGCCCTCCACATACGATCATGCAAATTTGTGCCAGAGAATGCATTTATGTTAACTGCCTAGGCTTCTTGGCTGCCTGCTCTCTCGTAAACATCAATAATAACTCCCTTTGAGCTCCTTTTTTGATAGCACCTCCCTTTTCAATCTGATTTTTGTTTATTCGTACATGCACTCCTCGTTTGGTAGCTTAGAAATGAAGACAAATAAGACGATGAAGAAACACACTCGATTCTGTCTTTTTCTTCTACATGCGGTGCTGTCAGCTCCTATATCCCTCTCCTTTAGATGATAAATTTTGAATTTGCTTTCAGATCATATTTGTTAACTTTGCATCGTCCTTCTCCAAAACTCCTCCGCATTGTCTCCCCCAGATCCATCAGAACAACGGTCAGTAGCATGCACCATTAAATCCATCATCAATCATCAAATTCCATAGAGATTACAGAGTGTCTGATCCCCCTTTCCCCTATCGTATGGCTCCTCCTTTCCTTTATTGATTACTCTAGAATCTTTGTAGAGGAGATACTGGGGTATCTACTTTAGCAGGAGCATACAACATGCACTTTCAGTACTTCGCCTACTCGAGGGAGGTTCTCCTTAGGGAAATATACCCTTTAAGATTTCTATGAGCAGGCATATATCAATAACTGCACAGAGTTGTGAATACTTAGGGAAAATGACAAATGACAAAAATGGAAGACCAACTACTCCTTAGTTTGAATCCGATGATTATAGCATAGGCAAAAGAGATGCTCAAAGGTTGATGCTCTGGGCTACCATGCCACTCCAGAACTAAACAACATCAATACAAGGGATTCATCCAATCCGTACAATGTACACAACTAGATGTAGACTAGCACTCATCAATACAAAGTATGAAGACTTGCTCTAACGGAAAGAGCACGAAATACCAATGACTCACACTTAATGACAAAACCAAGCCACTCTCTTCACACTATAGTGTTATAAGCCCTCACTAGGGAGCCCACGCTCTGTATCCTCACCATAGAGTGACTTCCTATAGTAGGCTTATAGCCATAGAGTGCGAAGAGAGGACCCTTGTAGGTACGTATGTATATGTGTGTATCCCCAAATGAACACAAGTCCATTGCTTTTATAGGCTCCAATAGGCCAAGAGGGCCTTGCCGATTCCTCACGTCCACTGACCATGTGCCGGTTGATTGCCCAAAATTGGAGTGGTAAATCAAATATGCCACCATTCGTCAATTGGATCCTCAAAAATAGGTAGTCGTCATGAATGGTTGGCGGCAACAATCATTTCTCCACTTTCACTTTTACGACGTACACTTATTTTGCATGAAAGCTAAGACCCTCATTTCTGCCACCCTTGATATTCGAATGACCCTGAGAAGCACATCCTTCACATAATTTTTGTAGTAGCTTTTGATCCTTACATATTGAGTGGGCAGTGTGGGAGGTGAGTTGTGCAGAGTTCTGGGAGATTGTGAGGGGTGTGGGAGGTTGTGGGTGGGAATAAGGGGATGTTGTGGGGTTTGTGGGGGGATGTGGAGGGGTGTGGGAGGTTGTGGGTTTGTGGGGTTTGTGGGGTTTGTGGGGGGTTGTGGGGGGTTGTGGAGGGGTGTGGGAGGTTGTGCGTTTGTGGGGTTTGTGGAGGGTTGTGGGGTAAAAATGAGCGGGATGGAGGGGGACAGTGGAGATGGTGGTGGGGTGGGTGTGGGGGTTGTGTGGAGAAAGATGAGTGGGTGGAGGGGGACGGTGGAGATGGTGGTGGGGGTGGGTGTGGGGGTTGTGGGGGAAAAGATGAGTTCTCCATAGCAAGCCTGGTTACCTCCTCATTATGCCGTGGACGGGCGGGACTTGAGGGGGGGTTGTGGGAGAGAAGGCTGCGGGATGGAGGGGGGGCTGCAGAAGACATGGCGGGGGAGAGAGAGGGAGGGGGAGAGAGAGAGAGCAGCGCGGTTTGCAGGGGGAGGGAAGGGGGAACTGCGCGGGCTAGGGTGGTGGATAGAGGGATAGGCGGGGGCGGGGGTTGCGGGGAGAGAGAGAGAGAGAGAGAGAGAGAGAGAGAGAGAGAGAGAGAGAGAGAGAGAGAGAGAGAGAGAGAGAGAGAGAGAGAGAGAGAGAGAGAATGGGAGGGGTGGAAGGGCGCGGGGAGGGGTGATGTGGGGCTGGAGGGAGGGGCAGGGTGGTGTGGGACTAGAGGGAGGGTGGGATGCGGGGGTGGAGGGGTGAGGTGCAGGGTGAAGGGGCGGGGGGTGTGGTGGGATGGGGTGAGGTCGCGAAGTAGTGGGCGGAGGGGTGTGGAGAGAGAGAGAGAGAGAGAGAGAGAGAGAGAGAGAGAGAGGCGACAGATGCGGGATTACACGGTAGGCACGCCATATTGCATCCATCTCTAAAGGGGTTTGAGCATAAACTATTTCAACGATAGCACATAAACCTTTGTTGGTCGATGAACTCAATCCATTTTTTATGATGACAGCATCCCTCTTTGCTGGATCACCCATCCAGAGTGCTATTGCATTTTGAAAGTTTCCGTGAAGCTTGGATTGTAAGCTCTTCTTCCCATACATATGCAGTGATTCCTTCGGCAAACAATACCCATTAACGTCTGTTTATCGCAACCGATGCCTTCCATAGCACCCCAAAGTTCTATGCAGTCAATGTTTGTATCGACATCATCATCTAATGAAATAGTGGACATGAGAACTTCTCTATATGCGCTGTTGGGGCTTCACTCACTAATTAGGCATGGATATATGAAGACATATGATGGAGGAAAGAAGAAGTGAAGAAAAGACTTACAGAAAATCAAGCCTAAGTGAAGGGACAATTTCACTATTGTAAATTAGTGCAAAATTAGAGTCTAGATTTGTATTTGATCTTTAGAACTTACGAGTTCAAGTCTAGAAGGATGTAAACTTTAGGTATATAAGTTAATTTGAGTCAGAAACATGTATGAGAGAACTCAATTTTGTAATCTGAGTGAGTAGAGAAAAGTCGTGTAATTTCTGAGAGAGATGGTGAGAGAAAACTTCTGAGTCTGAGAGAGTTTTCCATGGCTGTGAGCAAAATTAGGCCAAGCCATTTTGTACACATCTTCTCTGATAATCAACACATGTTTGTGTAGAAGGATTGAGTCTAATTCCTCTTGTACATTGAGTTCTAAGTCATTTCATATGACTATGTAAGGTAGTTGATAGTTACGACTTTTCTGGCGCACATTTGACTGATCTTCTGAAGGTCAGATCTCGAAGCACAGTGTAAATTTTTTGGTAAGTGATAGCTCGTTTGAAAGCTACTATCCTCAACTACATTTGGTCAAAAGATCTTTGAGAAACGGGACGTGTACTCAGAGAAATCAGTTTAAGAGTGAAGGTATGTCAAATCGATGAAGTAAATTTCCAGTTTTCAGACATAGTGTAAAGTTTGGTACAAAATCAGAAGATTGTGAAGTTATTGCTTGAAAGTTTTGCTTGTTATATGTTACTGAACATTAGCAAGAACCTTTCCTAGCAAATGATCAGAAGAATTTGCAAAGATCAAGTTGATACAGGTCAGATTGAAAGTTTAAAGAAGAGGCGCAGATTTCTGTGAAGTGAAATTTTTGATTTTCACTAAGTTCAGAGTTGAAGGTTCATATTTAGAGGTTTGCTAAGCTAATGATGGTTATGGAGGTCTTCTAATACCACATTAGTTTAGTTCTTGTGGTGTTTCACACACCAACAAGTGGTATCAGAGCAGATAAGGTCCTCGAGAAGTAAAGGAGAGCAGATACAAGAAGAGTTGAAGAGTTCTTTATCAAAGAAGGAGGAAGCTGAGGTGTTCAACAACAAAAGTCATCAGAAGATTGTTTCGAAGTTGATTCCAAGGGTAAAGGTCTACAAAAGGTATCATTCTTAAACCTTACACTTACAGGTTGAAGCAGAAGCAAGGATACCATGGCAGATCATGTGTCCATTGACAAATTGGACAGAGATAACTATCCTGCTTGGGTAATGAGGATGGAGGCCTTACTTATGAGTAAGGATCTAATGGTATATGTGACAGGTGAAGAGGAGAAGCCTAAATTTGAAGATGAAAGTCATCCAAGAAATGAAGAGCTAGAAGCTTTGAAGTTATGGCAGAAGAGAGATGCAAGTGCAAGAGCTTATATATACAACACTATTACAGATCATTTGTTGCCTCACATCAGAGGTTTAGAAACAGCTGAAGATATTTGGAATGCTTTGGAAGACCACTTCCAAAACACTACTAAAGCTAGGAAAGCTAGCTTATGGTCAGAGTTCACCACATTCAAGAAAAAGCAGAATCAAAGCATTAGTGATTATGTCACTAAGATGAAGGATTTGGCAGATAGCCTTGGATCTATTGATGAGGATATTGAAGATCATAGGTTGATAGCACAATTACTTGCAGGGTTAAGAGGTGATGAGAGGTGGAAGCCCTTTGTACTTTCAACAGAACTCTCATTAAATCATTATGTGCCAGAATTAAATCAATTACTTGGATTGATGCTCACATTTGAGCAAGACTTGAAGTCAGATGGAGACAAAGGTCAAAGTTCTGCAATGTATGTGAAGAATAAAAAGAAAGGAGATAAAGGCAAGGCAAAGGATGAAGAAGAGTCAACAACTCAAGCAAATTATGCAAAAGGAAGAGGTTTTGGCAGAGGTAAAGGTCGAGGAAATGGAAGAGGTAGAGGTAATCAGAACAATAACAAGAAGACATGTTGGATTTGTGGATTGAGCAATCATCTAGCATATGATTGTTGGCACAATCAACAAGGAGCAAGCCAAAATCAGAACAACAATGGCAGAGGAAGAGGTGGAAGGTTTCGGAATCAATTTCAAAGAGGAAGACATAATTCAAGAGGAAGTTTTGGTAGAGGTGGTGGAAGAAATTGGAATCAGAACCAATCATACAACACTACATATTACAATTATGCAAATGATACATAGAATGACAACCATACAACATTGATGATGAATTCAATTAGTTCATCAGAGAAGGAGGATCTCAAGGTATTCTATATTGATTCTGGTTGTTCAAATCATTTGTCAGGTAATATAGAATTGTTGTCAGAATTGGAAGAAGGAAATTCAAGTCATACAGTACAAACAGGTGACAATACAAAGCATAATGTGCATTCAATTGGAAAAGTGAAGTGCAGGAGTGGAGCTGATTTATTAACAAATGTTTTGTATGTTCCAACAATACCAAAGAATCTGATTAGTGTTGGACAAATAGTGGAAAAAGGTTTTCAAGTCAGATTTACAAATGAAGGGGTATTTGTTGAAGATCCAGAGGATGCTTACAAACCCATTGTTTGTGGTAAGAAGGAAGGTAGACTTTTTACTCTCAAAGTACAAGGAAATGTTGGTCAAGCCCTAATCACACATGGTAATGAAGTAATTACAGAGTTAGATCTTTGGCATAAGAGATTGGGACACTTCAATGAAAGAGGAATCAAAACTATGGTGGAGAAACAATCTGTATTGGGACTACCAAATGTGAAGAATCAACATATGATATACAAGTGTGAAGCTTGTCAGATGGGAAAAGCTCATAGACAACCATTTCAGAAGAAAGGTTTCAAGCATGATGATTTGCTTGAACTCATACATACAGATGTATGGGGGCCAACAAAAGAAGGTTCAATAAATGGATCTAAGTATTATGTTTTGTTTATTGATGATGCTACAAGGTGGATAACCCTTTATGTTCTAAAGGAAAGGTCAGAAGTCTTTGGAGCCTTCAAACATTTTCATGCTTATGCAGAAAGAGTTACAGGTCACAAACTCAAGAGGCTAAGGTCTGATGGAGGGGGAGAATACTTCTCCCAAGAATTTAATGACTATCTTTGGAATGCAGGTATTAAAAGAGAGATAACCTGCAGGTATACACCTCAACATAATGGGGTGGCAGAAAGGAGAAATAGAACATTGGTTGAATTTGCAAGAGCAATGTTAAAGGAAAAGAATTGCCCTAATTATCTTTGGGTTGAGGCTGTAAATACAGCCACATATCTTGTGAATAGGCTACCATGTGGAGCTTTGAATGGTATGACCCCTTATGAAGCTTGGTGGGGTAAGAAGCCAACACTTGATCATTGTAAAGTGTTTGGGTCAATTGCCTATGCTTATGTACCATCACAACTCAGACATAAGCTTGAACCAAAGGCAGAAAAATATGTGTTTATTGGGTATGATGAAAAGCAAATGGGTTATAGGTTATGGAGTCCTTTAACTAAACATTTTATTGTTTCCAGAGATGTAACCTTTGATGAACAGAAGAGTTGGTATGCAGATAAAGAATGTGATCTTGAAACATTTGAAGAAGAGATAAGAAGGAGTGCAAGAGGTAAGTCACATATGCAGATAGATGGAGATGAAGAACATATGCAAGCAAGCACATCAAGAGTTGGATCATACAGAAGGAATGAAGATGGACCAATATTTGATGAAGAAGTACATTCAGATATGCATGAAGAGTGTGAACCAAGAAGGTCAACCAGAATGAGGAAGCAACCTACAAGGTATTCATATGACACTTCTTACTTGACTCAGAAAAATTATGCTTATATGGTTAAAGAAGATGAAGAACCTCAAAGCTATGATGAAGCAAAAGGTAAGAGACAATGGGAAGTAGCAATGAAGGAAGAATTTGATGCTCTTGAAGAGAACAAAACTTGGGAACTTGTTCCAAAGCCTAATGGTAAGAAAGTAATTGGAAATAAATGGGTTTACAAAGTTAAGAAGCATGCAGATGGAACTATAGCCAGATACAAAGCTAGATTGGTGGTTAAAGGCTATGCTCAAACATTTGGCATAGATTATGATGAGACATTCAGTCCTGTGGCAAAGATGTCAACCATAAGAACAATCATTGCCATTGCAGCATCAAAAGGATGGACATTGAGTCAATTGGACATTAAGAATGCATTTTTGAATGGATATATATCAGATGAGGTGTACATGGAGCAACCTCAAGGGTTTGCAGATCACAAGTTTCCAAATTATGTTTGCAGATTAAGAAGAGCACTTTATGGTTTGAAGCAAGCTCCAAGAGCTTGGAATTATAGACTTGTAAAGTATCTTAATGACCTTGGATATCAAAGTTCAAAGGCAGATGCAAGTCTACTTATCAAAAGAACAGATGAAGGTATGATCTACATTTGTATATATGTAGATGATATTATAATTACAGGTACCTCAAATGAAGGAATCAAGGAGGTGAAGAAGCTACTTGAGAAGGAATTCAAGATAAGTGATCTAGGAAAATTATCATATTTTCTTGGAATGGAAATCACTTATGCAGAGCATGGTATTTATGTATCACAAGAAAGGTATCTCTTGAATCTTCTAAAGAAGTTTAACATGGAGAATTGCAGAGAGGCATCTACACCATTAGAGGTCAATCATAAACTCAGTAGATATGATGGAGCAGAATTCAAAGACATGAGGAAGTATCAATCTTTAGTGGGAAGTTTGATTTATGCAACTCTAACAAGGCCTGATCTTAGTTATGCAGTGGGTGTTCTTTCCCAATTCATGCATTGTCCAAAAGATCCACATTGGATTGCAGGTCAAAGAGTCCTTAGATATATCAAAGGGACTTTGAAAGAAGGATTGTATTATCCTTTTACATCAGATATAAGGTTGAGAGCCTATAGTGATTCAGATTGGGCAGGAAGTCAAGATGACAGAAGGTCTACACATGGCTACATGATATACATTGGAGATAAGCTTGTGAGTTGGTGTCAAAGAAACAACACACAGTGGCCTTATCATCAACAGAAGCTGAATACAAAGGACTTGTGGAAGCAGCAAAAGAAGTCATATGGATGCAGACTTTATTCAAAAGCTTGGGAATTGATCAAGGTATACCCATAATTCATGGAGATAACATGAGTTCTTTATATCTTGCAGCAAATCCTGTATTTCATGCAAGGACAAAGCACATAGAGATACAGTATCATTTTCTCAGAGAAAAGGTAATGGAGAAAGAGATTGAAGTGGTGTACACTTCTACAAAAGATCAGATTGCAGATATTATGACAAAAAGTTTGGATGGAGTGAAGACAAATAGGTTCAAGGAGATGGCAGGAATAAAAGAGAAGAAGATTGTGTGAAGAAGTCAAAGCATGCTAATTAGTGATTGAGGGGGAGCTGTTGGGGCTTCACTCACTAATTAGGCATGGATATATGAAGACATATGATGGAGGAAAGAAGAAGTGAAGAAAAGACTTACAGAAAATCAAGCCTAAGTGAAGGGACAATTTCACTATTGTAAATTAGTGCAAAATTAGAGTCTAGATTTGTATTTGATCTTTAGAACTTACGAGTTCAAGTCTAGAAGGATGTAAACTTTAGGTATATAAGTTAATTTGAGTCAGAAACATGTATGAGAGAACTCAATTTTGTAATCTGAGTGAGTAGAGAAAAGTCGTGTAATTTCTGAGAGAGATGGTGAGAGAAAACTTCTGAGTCTGAGAGAGTTTTCCATGGCTGTGAGCAAAATTAGGCCAAGCCATTTTGTACACATCTTCTCTGATAATCAACACATGTTTGTGTAGAAGGATTGAGTCTAATTCCTCTTGTACATTGAGTTCTAAGTCATTTCATATGACTATGTAAGGTAGTTGATAGTTACGACTTTTCTGGCGCACATTTGACTGATCTTCTGAAGGTCAGATCTCGAAGCACAGTGTAAAGTTTTTGGTAAGTGATAGCTCGTTTGAAAGCTACTATCCTCAACTACATTTGGTCAAAAGATCTTTGAGAAACGGGACGTGTACTCAGAGAAATCAGTTTAAGAGTGAAGGTATGTCAAATCGATGAAGTAAATTTCCAGTTTTCAGACATAGTGTAAAGTTTGGTACAAAATCAGAAGATTGTGAAGTTATTGCTTGAAAGTTTTGCTTGTTATATGTTACTGAACATTAGCAAGAACCTTTCCTAGCAAATGATCAGAAGAATTTGCAAAGATCAAGTTGATACAGGTCAGATTGAAAGTTTAAAGAAGAGGCGCAGATTTCTGTGAAGTGAAATTTTTGATTTTCACTAAGTTCAGAGTTGAAGGTTCATATTTAGAGGTTTGCTAAGCTAATGATGGTTATGGAGGTCTTCTAATACCACATTAGTTTAGTTCTTGTGGTGTTTCACACACCAACATGCGCGATGGGAGGGAGGGGCAGGAGCTTCGGGGATTCTGAGAGAGAGAAGAGAGGGATGCGCTACAAACCCCCACATCAAGACTTTGCACCATCCCGGTGCAATTTCTACTTATTTGCTTATTTCAATAAAACCGAAACAAACTACAAATACAGCATGAAATACGGTATATACAGTGAACGAAGTGGTTCCCAATTTGACTTAAGTCAGGTAATTCTTTACCCTCGAGATATTGACTAGGGATATCCTCTTACCCTACAAATCCTCCAAATGCACTGCTTCATGTGGTAATACCTTTACCACTCTGTATGGTCCTATCCATTTGGGTTCCAGTTTGGTTGGAATTGCTGGGACCTGATGCACTAAAACCATGGATCCTTCCTTTACCTCATTGGACCTAAGATACCTGTCGTGTAATCTTTTGCGCTCTTCTTGTGCTACGCTAAGCATATACTAAGCAAAATGGACTCTCGCCAGTGGTTCCCCTCTTTGTAGTTTTGAAAGCCCAAATTGCACTGATCAATGCTTGTGGCCAGAAACTTTGCTGATCGAAGGATAATTTGCGAAGCAATCCAATCAAAATCTTATTGGAGCTTTTGCTTGGCCATTCGCCCTTGGATAGTAGGCCCATGACTTTTTATGAAAAACCTTGTACCTGTCAAATATAAATTGGAGCAATTGATTTACAAAATGTGTGCCTCTATCACTAGTGATTTCCAACAGGCAACCAAATCTTGAGAAAATATGTTTATACAAAAGCTTAGCTACTGTTAAGGCCGTGCAGTCCATAGTAGCTTTAGCCTCTATCCATTTAGTTGCATAACATGTGGCCATCAAAATATACTTCTTACCCCTAGGTTGACCAGTTGGACTAATTGGTCCTATGAAATCAAGACCCCATCGTTCGAATGGGAGCCATCCTATGGATATGATTGATGGTTGGAAATTCAATCTGGTTGGCGTAGGAGCATATCTTTGGCAAATGTGGCATTCTTTAGCAAACTTGATCGCGTCCTTGTAAATATGTGGCCACCATAGTCCTTTGTGGATGATTCACTGAGCCAATTCTTCCCCCTTTAGATGTCCTTCACTGTGTGCAACCTATAGCAAAAGATTTACCTCCTCTGTATAAACACACTTTCTCAAGATATCATCTTGATAATATCTATATAAATTTCCATTTATGAGTGAGTATACTTTGTTTTTAAGGAGCAATCTTCTCTTTTCTATAGGTGTTAAGTTCTCTGGGAGTTTTCCAGTAGTAAGAAAAGTGAGAATTCCATCATACCAATCCGTCTGAGTTGCTACTAAGAAGAGACCACTATCCACCAATTCATCATTAATACCTGTTGCCTTCTCGCTCATTGTAGTCCTGGATACTTGATGTGCCATGTAGAGCTCTCTTCCTAGCTTAATATGAATATCAAAGTTGAATTCTTGAAACATGAGTAACCATCTCCAAATCCTTCCAGCCACTCTAGGCTTGTTTATCAAGTACTTCAAAGGCTGATGTTCAGATATTACTATAAAATGTACACCGAGAAGGTAATGCCGAAACTCCTGAAGAGCAAATACAATGGCCAAACCTTCCCTTTCGGTCAAACTGTAGTTCCTTTCTGCCATGGTGAGTAGTCTACTTGCATAGGAGATAGGTCTATCAACCTTGTGTGATGATGGTTGAGCTAGAACTACACCAATAGCATGAAGATTGGCATCTGTATGCACACGAAACTCCAATGATCAATTAGGAACACTTAAAAGTGGAGCAGTACATAGCCTCAATTTTAGTTCACAAAATTCTTTCTCAGCTTCAGCACTCCATGAGAAGGGGACCTTTTTACTAGTAAGCCTTGACAAGGGCTTAGCTATTTCTGAAGACATTCGTATGAATCTTCTATGGTATCCTGCATGGCCTAAAAAACTTTTCACTTCCTTTGGGCTTTGTGGAATAGCCATCGATAGAATAGCAGTAACCTTTGCAGGGTCAACCATTATCCCTTCAGCAGATAGTATGTGACCAAGAAGAGTGCCCTTGGTGACCAAAAAATGACATTTAGGAGGATTTAACTTCAAACGTGTTTTGAGACATTGCTCAAAGATTTCCTTTAGATTTTGCAAATGATCATGGAAATCTTGAACTGTTGCTCTTCTATCTGTGCCTGAAAACACTAAAACGTCATTCATGAAAAGGCGAAGAAAGGTTGTTAACCACTTGCCTAATATCAGATTCATTGTTCTATTAAATGAAGCTGGTGCATTCTTCAAGCCAAAAGCCATGCGAGTATAGCCATAAGTGCGCCATGGAGTAACAAAGGCTGTTTTGTCCCTATTATCAGGATGGATCACTATCTGATTGTAGCCACTAAAACCATCCAAGAAGCTATACAAAGTGTGACCGGCTACTTCCTCAAGTACTTGCTCTGTGAAAGGCTGAGGGAAACCATCTTGAACAGTCACTCTATTCAAGGCACGAAAATCAACGTAGACTCTTATTTTTCCACTATTTTTCTTGGGTACAATCACCATAGAAGAAAGACACCTGGAATGTTCTACTGGAACAATTATACCTGCTTCTTCTAGTTTTGAAATTTCCAACTTTACCGCCTCTGCCTACTTTGGATTGAGTCAATAGGGCCTACTTCATGCAGGCATGGCTCCCTCAACTAAGGGTATCCGGTGTAGTCCAAGCTCCTCTGGTATCCCTGTTAGATCTTTCTAGGACCATGCTAAAACAATTTTGTAACCAAAAAGTAAAGAAGTTACCTTCTGTAGTAAAAGAGGGTAATGCCATAGCCAGGAGGCTAAATGGACTCCTTGAGGATTCTCTTCATCCCCTAGATTTACTTCTTGAACCAGTGTTTCAGGATTAGTCTTGTTTGAGAAATCATCTGCATTGTATACAGGAGTGGACTTCAACTTATATTCTGCAATATGTTCTCTAGTCCATCCTTGAGGTATATCTGAACAGGGGAGATCTTCTCTGCATTCAGGCTCATAACCTTCCTTTTCTGAAACTTCTATAGTTGTTGCCCCTTCAACCTTCGTAATCACCTGCAAACTCTCATTCTTCAACTCCTTGTGAACCTCATGGCCCTTTCCTACAACTCCTTCATCTCCAACTTCTTCCTCTATTTCATTGATTTCCACCGTGTAACACTCTACACTTTCCATCATCCAATTCAATGATGTATCTTCTTCTTCGGGTAGAGAGGGCATCACCTGAGTGTCCATAGTATACCCAGTGGTTTTCCCTGAGTCGAATCCTTCTTCCAAATGTAGTTGGAGTTGGCTTTTGGTGCTTGTTGAAATCCATAGTTTGTTTTCCCCACAATCTTGCAAAGCTTGTGCTTGCTTCAGCCAAGGTCTCCCCAAGAGTAAAGGGTAAGAAGTCTCCTGTGGAAGTGCAATAACAACAAAATCTGGAACAAAGTGGCAACCCTGTACTATCATCAGTACCTTTTCAATAATGCCCAGAGGCGCAACCCGATGTTGATTTGCTAGTGTAATTGTGAATGGTGCCATCTTGGTGGGGTTCAAATTTAGCTTCTTCATTGTGAAATCTGGCATCAAATTGATACCAGAGCCTAAACCTATGATCACACCTCTGAGAGCTTCATCCTTTATACAAACAGATAATCTTGAGCTTTGGTAGTCTGTCAAGGGTGCAGGGGGAAAATCAACCATGAAACCATCTATACTAGCTGATTGGATCAAGTGAGGAGAGTGTATAATCTTCAATAAGTCACTTCTTATTTTTTAATCCATCCTTATAAGTTTGTACAGACTAACCTTGTGATGAATACCTTTCAAGATGTGTTCAATGTTTACCTCATGAGTGTCTTCTTGCAGACTTGTTGGTTGTTCCCTTAGAGAAGTAGCCATCCTTTCATTTCTAAACCAAGAAATCGCCTGGAGCATGTGGCAGACGTGCAACAAGTGCTTTTTTCCTAGTGTGAAGTTCATGGAAGAATTCACCTGATCTTAACTTTAGGTTCTCTAGCTGATCTAGAGCTCTTTCCGAGGAATCACTAGGTTGAAATGTCTGTGAGAACACCGTCTTCAGAGCCTCCCATGTAGCAAAATGGCCATCTGCATATTGACTATACCATTTATTCGCAAGGCCTTCCAATGTGGATGGGAAGAGTACCAACATTGCATCCTCTCTATTCTGCAGACCTCGTCCATGGCATAAGGAGATAAATCTCCTCATATGATCATCAACATCCTCGTAAGCTTATCCCTTGAAGGTAGGGAACTTGATATTGAGTCTAGAGAGTAAATGAGAGAGATCCTCCATTTGCACTGGTGTTTCCTCTAACATATCTGAGGAGAAGTCTAAGGTTCTCCTATGCTTCTCTTTTGAGAATGGTGTCGCACCGAAATCAATAGACAAATTCAAGGAGGGTAGAGGGGAGGTAGGTTCACTAGTTGAAGATATAGCTGACTTGATAAGGCTCCTTTGTACACGAAGAGGCTCCTTATCTGCTCGCATATGGATCATGTACCTACTTGCAAATGCAATAGGGCAAAAATACTAAAAAAGAGGACTATTTACTATCCTCAGGGCCTCTCATAGAAATGCAAGGGTCTTGCCGGGCGTGCCAAACTGTAGAGGAGGTACTGGGGTATCTACTTTAGCAGGAGCATAAAACATGCACTTCCAATACTTCGCCTATTCAAGGGAGGTTCTCCTCAGGGAAATATACCCTTTAACGTTTCTCTGAGCAGGCAGATATCAATAACTGCACAGAGTTGTAAATAGTTAGGGATAATATTAATGACAAATGACAAAAATGGAAGACCAACTACTCCTTAGTTCGAATCCGATGATTACAACATAGGCAAAAGAGGTGCTCAAAGGTTGATGCCCTGGGTTACCATGCCACTCCAGAACTAAACAACATCAATACAAGGGATTCATCCAATCCGTACAATGGACACAACTAGATGCAGACTAGCACTCATCAATACAAAGTATGTTGACTTCCTCTAAGGGAAAGAGCACGAAATACCAATGACTCACACTGAATGACAAAACTAAGCCACTCTCTTCACTCTATAGTGCTATTAGCCCTCACTAGGGAGCCCACGCTCTGTATCCTCACCACAGAGTGACTTCCTATAGTAGGCTTGTATCCATAGAGTTCCAAGAGAGGACCCCTGTAGGTACGTATGTATATATGTGTATCCCCAAATGAACACAAGTCCATTGCTTTTATAGGCTCCAATAGGCCAAGAGGGGCTTGCGGATTCCTCACATCCACTGATCATGCGCCAGTTGATTGCCCAAAATTGGAGGGGTAAATCAAATATGCCACCAGTCTTGAATTGGATCCTCAAAAATAGGCAGTCATCATGAATGGTTGGCTGCAACAATCCTTTCTCCACTTTCACTTGTACCACGGACACTTATTTTGCATGCAAGCTAAGATCCTCATTTTGTGCTGCCCGTGATATTCGAATGACCCGGAGAAGCACATCCTTCACATAATTTCTGTAGTAGCTTTGGATCCTGACATATTGAGTGGGCGGTGTGGGAGGTGAGTTGTGGGGAGTTGTGAGGGGTGTGGGAGGTTGTGGGTGGGAATAGGGGGAGGTTGTGGGGTTTGTGGGAGGGTGTGGAGGGGTCAGGGAGGTTTTGGGTTTGTGGGTTTTGTGGGGGGTTGTGGGGGGTTGTGGAGGGGTGTGGGAGGTTGTGAGTTTCTGGGGTTTGTGGAGGGTTGTGGGGTAAAAATGAGGGGGATGGAGGGGGAGAGTGGAGATGGTGGTGGTGTGGGTGTGGGGGTTGTGGGGAAAAAGATGAGGGGGTGGAGGGGGACAGTGGAGATGGTGGTGGGGGTGGGTGTGGGGGTTGTGGGGGAAAAGATCAGTTCTCCGTAGCAAGTCTGGTTACCTCCTCATTATGCTCTAATCGAACCCACTCCAGTTCGCTTTCCATCTCATAAAGTCAATCTGCAATATCCCTCTTCTCTTATAAGAGTCTATCAATTTCAGTCTTGCTTTCACTTTTCAATCAAATTTGTGCTGCCTCAGCTTCTGCAAGCTTCTGAGGTAGAGGAGCTTTTTCTTCTATAAGACTGTTGTTTTCCCATTACCTCTCTGTTCGAGCAACCGTAGTAGCTGCTTCAGTAACCTGAAGTTGTTGAAACAAGGTAGCTCGGTCTGCATCTGCAAGTTCAACTACTTCTTTCATCAGGGGGAGTGGTCTGCGGGGTGGCGGGGAAAAGATGCGAGGGAGGAGAGTTGCGAGGGGAGTGTGGGTGGAGGTAGCTACGGTGGCTGTCGGGCTAGTGGGTGGGGGAGAGGAGGGGGTGGCGGGACACTGCAGAGGTGGGCGGAGGGAGGGAGCAATGGGTGGGGAGAGATTGTAGAGGTGGGGGAAGCATGGGGTTGCTGGGTCCGCGAGTGGGGTGGGTGGTGGAGCAGCTGCGGGGGGCTGCGGAGTGTTGCGAACATTTGTTTTATGTAGGGTACAAGTTTCAAATTATGTAAATACCTTTGGGAATTCTTCAAATACTTCAAGAGGGCTCATATTATTCATAAAATGTAGCAAAAATACCACGTGAGTTCTAGAACATGGTGAGTCAAATTAGTGAGTCACAAGGGAGCTTCAGTGGTGTCCTAGTGGAAGGTCGATGTGGCTAGTTCTCAAAGTCCATCAATACTTTGCTTATTTGAGCACTTGAGTCATGTAATACCTCCATCCAAGTGTCTACCACAAATTTAGATGTATTAGGAAGGTTTTAGATTAGTTTCCCATGCTATAAAAAGAGGAGAAAAGTCATGATCTTGTGGGATGTCCAAGAGAGTCATATGTGTATCTCTACACTGCTGTAGTTTTGTATGCAGAGATTGCAGAGCTTGTATCTCCCTCATTATATATCCAAATTACATGTTTGATAGCTCATTGGAAATCTCTTACTGTCGACTTGCTTCCTGTAAATTTTCATAATCATTGGATGTGTGCGCTGAGAGCAATACTCTCTGCAAGTAGTGTATGTTCTCTGTCTTTTATCCCTGCTGAAGGTCTCCATTAAACCTCAAACTTGCAGAGGTCATATCTCCTTGTTTATGTATCCGAATCATGTGTTCTTTGGCTTGTTAGAAAGCTCTTTAAGTCTACTTGTATTCTGAAAAGTGTCAAAGTCATTGGAGTTGTGAGTTAAGAGCAGTAGTCTCTGCAAGTGATATATGTTCTCAGGTTCATCTCTGTTTCAAGGTCTCCATTAAAGCTGCATATTGCAGAGGTCATAGCTCATTGTGTATTTATCCATTTGAGGTGTTCTACATCTTTTTGGAAAGCTCTTAGAGTCTAGTTTATGTGTATGAAACAGTTTTGGAAAATTCCAAGTGACTAAAGAGAAATTTGCTCTACAAGAAAATTGGTCTGTACATACAAGTTTGTGAAAAAGTCAACTAGGTCCTGTTGGGTTTCACCTACTTCTAGCTGTACTTTGGAGATCAATAAACTCCAACATTGGTATCAGAGCAAGTACTTGGAGGCTTGGAGAAGGTTATCATACCTTGACGAAGAATTTGAAGCTATCAAAGAAGCAGTTCATCATCAACACTACACAAAGGTAGAAGAAGATTGCAAGGAGGCATCTGAAGCAACATCCAAGCAAATAAAGGTGCACATACCTCATTTACAAGGTAAATATTATATTTCTTCTCATCACACACATTGGAAAGGAGGCTTAAAGGAGGAAGCTTAGCATTTGTATTATGGGAGACCAACATGCACAAATAGAGAAGCTTGATAAGACCAATTATCAAGCATGGAAGTTTAGAATCACAGCATACTTGCAAGGTAGAGGCTTGTATGGTTTGATTGACGGCACAGATATCAAACCCACATTACGAGAGGACCCAAATCAGCAACAATTGAGGGAGTTTAGACTTTGGAATGAGAGAGACAAAAGGGTTATATTCATTTTATCACAAAATATTCAAGATTCAATGGTAGGACACATACAAGATCTAGACACAAGTAGAGATGTTTGGCTTGCATTGGAAAGGTTGTATGCTACAGGTACAAGAGCAAGGGAGATTCAACTCAAAAATGAGTTGAATAACATAAAGAAAGATACAAGGACATCGGTCAATGATTACATATTGAAAGTTAAAGAGATTGCAGATCAACTAGGATCAATTCAAGCTCATGTGGAGGACGACGACTTGGTTGCACATACTCTCAACGGACTCAAAGATGATGAGAGATGGAAACCCTTCATTACTTCAGTTTATGTCAGAGGAGAATTACCAGATTTTGATCAACTTATTGCCCTCATGGTCACGGAGGAGATGAATCTAAATGGTTCTACTTCAAATCAAAAAGGATCTCAAGGACAAGCTCTTTATGTAGGATCATCAAGAGGTGGAAACAGAGGTGGAAGAGGTTCAAATAGAGGTCGAGGAAGAAGGAGCGATGATCAAAGGACTTCAAGTGGCTTCTTCAACACAAGAGGAAGAGGAAGATCAAGCGCTAGAGGTACGAGAGGCTACTACAACTACAACCAAAGACAAAGGAGTGAAGATAATAAGAACAATTGCTATATATGTGGAAGGTATGGACACTATGCCAAAGATTGTTATCAAAATGAAAATAATCAAGGTGGTAATCGAAGAGGAGGCTATTCAAGAAGAGGTAAAACAAGGAAATTATGCAGTTGAAGGTAAAAGTGATGATTATGATTCTCTTCTTATGATGAATGTAGAAACTAAGATGAATTGCAATAGCGATGTATGGTATGTAGATAGTGGTTGTTCTAATCACATGTCTCATGATGCTTCATGGTTTTCTAATATGCATAATCCTTCATGTAAAGGTCATGTTGAAACAGGAGATGATACAACACATAAGATTATGCAGGTTGGAGATGTTGTTATGCAGGATAAGAGCAAGAAAAATTGCTTGAAGGATGTACTTTATGTGCCAACGATCACTAAGAATTCGATGTCGGTTGGTCAAATGGTAGAAAAAGGTCTACAAGTGAGATTTAATCATGCAGGTTGCTTCATTGAGGATCCAAAGCAAAGGAGGTTAATTGCTAGAGGTAAAAAACAAGGTAGATTATTTACATTCAAGGTAAACCCAAATCATACAAACTATTTCTCTTATGGTATGCATCGAATAGCAGAGCTTGATCTATGGCACAAAAGGATTGGACACATGAATGTACACAGGTTAAAGGAGCTATCAAAGAAGAGGATTGTTGAAGGATTACCTGATCTTACTAAGCAACATATGGTGCATCTTTGTGAAGCATGTCAAATGGGTAAGCAGAGTAGACAACCTTTCAAGCATTCAAGCTATGTAAGTGATGGTTTGCTAGATCTCATACACACAGATGTGTGGGGACCTACTAAAGAAGCATCCTTGGTTGGTAATAAGTACTATGTATCATTCATTGATGATCATAGTAGAATGACATTTGTGTATTTCATTAAACATAAGAGTGAGGTCTTTGATTGTTTCAAGAAGTTCAAATCATATGTCGAAAAGCAAACAGGAAGGTATATTAAGAAGCTAAGATCCGATGGAGGAGGAGAGTATTTCTCTCAAGCTTTTACTGATTTTTTGTATGATGAAGGTATCAAAAGAGAAGTTACATGCAGGTATACTCCACAACAAAATGGAGTCGCAGAAAGAAGAAACAGAATCATAGCAGAAGCATCTAGAAGCATGCTTAATGATATGTGTTTGCCTAATTATTTTTGGGCTGAAGCTGTTAGCACAAGTGTTTACATTATGAATAGAGTTCCGACTGCTGGAGTTCATCATTTGACACCATATGAGGTATGGCATGGAAGGAAACCAAGTGTAAGTCATTTGAAAGTATTTGGCTGTGTATGTTATGTACATGTACCTAGTGAGGTGAGATCTAAACTTGATGCGAAATCAGAAAAATGTATATTTATTGGTTATGCCGATACTCAAAGAGGATATAGATGATATAATCCTCATACCAATAAGGTTGTTGTGTCAAGAGATGTAAACTTTGATGAATCACTTTCATGGTATGCAGATAAGAATTGTTTGCAGGTCATGGATGAAAATGAAGAAGGTGTGGTTGAAGGAGATGAATGCATAGTTCAGCCATCAGGAAGTTTAAATGATGAAAGGAGTGGTTTAGATGAAGAAAGAGGATCACCTTTCAATGGAAGATTAAGGCAAGAGTCACCTCCAAGTGTTAAAAGTAAAGGTAAACTCAAACTTGTTGAAGTTAATGATGATGGAGAGGAAATTAGTGATGTATGTGAGTATGGAGAATCATCAAAGGTTCCTAATAAGAAAGGAAGAGCATCTACATTGGAGGTAAGAAGAACTTCAAGAGTAAGTAAGCAACCTCAAAGGTATACTTATGAATCTTTCATGAATACTCATTATGCTTTTATGACAAAAGTTGAGCAGGAAAATGAACCCACATGTTATGATGAGGCCAAAGGAGATGAAAAGTGGGAGAAAGCAATGAGAGAAGAAATGGAAGCACTACAGGATAACAAGACTTGGAATTTAGTTCCAAGTACACCAAAGCAAAAGGTAATTGGTTGCAAGTGGGTTTTTAAGATTAAAAGAAGTAGTGATGGTAGTGTGTCTAGATATAAGGCTAGACTTGTAGCAAAAGGATATAATCAAACTCAAGGTGTGGACTATGAAGAAACATTTAGTCCAGTAGCAAATATGGCAACGGTGAGAACTTTGTTGGCTTTAGCTGCAAGTAAAAGGTGGAATATATATCAACTCGATATAAAGAATGCCTTTCTTAATGGTGAGTTAAATGAAGAAGTGTATATGTCACAACCAGATGGTTATGTGGATGCAAAATGTCCTAATCATGTATGTAGGTTAAAGAAGGCATTGTATGGTCTTAAGCAGGCACCAAGGGCATGGAATGCAAGGTTGGTAAAGTATCTTATGCTGCAAGGATACACAGCGAGTCATGCTGATCCTTCGCTTTATGTAAAACATGTAGATGGCATGTGTGTCTATGTATGCATTTATGTGGATGACTTGTTGATTACAGGGAATGATGCAAAAGCAATTGATGAGATAAAAGGTAATTTGGGAAAGGAATTTAAAATTTCAGATCTTGGTTTGCTCAGATACTTTCTTGGGATTGAAATTGTGTATAGCGATAAAGGTATGTGGTTGATACAAAGAAAGTATATATGTGATATGCTGAAAAGGTTTGGTATGCAGGAATGTAAATTTGTTTCTACTCCAATGGAATGTAATGTAAAGCTAAGCGCAAAGGAAGGTGATGAGTTGCATGATATGAATGTATATAGATCCATGGTAGGATCTTTGATTTATGCAACAAAAACTAGACCTGATATATGTTATGCAGTGGGAGTATTGTCACAGTTTATGCATGAACCTAGAGTACCTCATATGCATGCAGCGAAAAGAGTGCTTAGGTATTTGAAAGGTACCATGAACGAAGGATTATTTTATAGTCATGATGCTGATCTAACTCTTAAAGTCTTAAGTGATGCAGATTGGGCTGGAAGCAAAGATGACAGAAGATCCACAAGTGGATATGTGGTAATAGCAGAAACAGGACATTAACATGGAGTTCAAAGAAACAGCCTACAGTTGCTTTATCTTCTACAGAGGCTGAGTATAGAGGTTTAGCATTGGCTACTACTGAGGTTATGTGGTTTAAAAAGTTTTTTCATGACTTGAATGTGCAGGTTGATGTACCACTGATATATGGGGATAACTTGAGCAGCATTCATATGACCTCAAATCCTATTTTTCATGCTAGAACAAAGCATATAGAGGTTCACTATCATTATGTTCGAGAGAAAGCCATGAACAATGAAGTGCAGGTTTCTTTTGTTGGAACAAAGGATCAAGTTGCAGATATCTTCACCAAATCCTTGGATGGACCAAAGCTTCAAAGATTCAACTATATTCTTGGCATGAAGGAAATACCCTTTGAAACTTGAGGGGGAAAATGTTGCGAACATTTGTTTTATGTAGGGTACAAGTTTCAAATTATGTAAATACCTTTGGGAAGTCTTCAAATACTTCAAGAAGGCTCATATTATTCATAAAATGTAGCAAAAATACCACGTGAGTTCTAGAACATGGTAAGTCAAATTAGTGAGTCACAAGGGAGCTTCAGTGGTGTCCTAGTGGAAGGTCGATGTGGCTAGTTCTCAAAGTCCATCAATACTTTGCTTATTTGAGCACTTGAGTCATGTAATACCTCCATCCAAGTGTCTACCACGAATTTAGATGTATTAGGAAGGTTTTAGATTAGTTTCCCATGCTATAAAAAGAGGAGAAAAGTCATGATCTTGTGGGATGTCCAAGAGAGTCATATGTGTATCTCTACACTGCTGTAGTTTTGTATGCAGAGATTGCAGAGCTTGTATCTCCCTCATTATATATCCAAATTACATGTTTGATAGCTCATTGGAAAGCGCTTACTCTCTAATTTCTTCCTGTAAATTTTCATAATCATTGGATTTGTGAGCTGAGAGCAATACTCTTTGCACGTAGTGTGTGTTCTCTGTCTTTTATCCCTGCTGAAGGTCTCCATTAAACCTCAAACTTGCAGAGGTCATATCTCCTTGTTTATGTATCCGAATCATGTGTTCTTTGGCTTGTTAGAAAGCTCTCTAAGTCTACTTGTATTCTGGAAAGTTTCAAAGTCATTGGAGTTGTGAGTTAAGAGCAGTAGTCTCTGCAAGTGATATATGTTCTCAGGTTCATCTCTGTTTCAAGGTCTCCATTAAAGCTGCATATTGCAGAGGTCATAGCTCATTGTGTATTTATCCATTTGAGGTGTTCTATATCTTCTTGGAAAGCTCTTAGAGTCTAGTTTATGTGTGTGAAACAGTTTTGGAAAATTCCAAGTGACTAAAGAGAAATTTGCTCTGCAAGAAAATTGGTCTGTACATACAAGTTTGTGAAAAAGTCAACTAGGTCCTGTTGGGTTTCACCTACTTCTAGCTGTACTTTGGAGATCAATAAACTCCAACATGGAGAAGAGAGGGGCAGGATGCGAGGGGGGGGGGGGGGGGGGGGGGGGGGGGGGGGGCGCTACGGGGGCGGGGCTGCAGAAGACGTGGCAAGGCGAGAGAGAGGGAGGGGGACACAAAGGGGGAGAGAGAGAGAGAGAGAGAGAGAGAGAGAGAGAGAGAGAGAGAGAGAGAGGAGAGAGAGAGAGACAGAGAGAGAGAGAGAGACAGAGAGAGAGACAGAGAGAGAGAGAGAGGGGGTGTGCGGGGAAGGGGGGACTACGCGGGCCGGGGTGGTGGATAGAGGGATAGGCGGGGGGCGGGGGTCGCAAGGGAGGAGAGAGCGAGAGAGAGAGAGAGAGAGAGAGAGAGAGAGAGAGAGAGAGAGAGAGAGAGAGAGAGAGAGAGAGAGAGAGAGAGAGAGAGAGAGAGAGAGAGAGAGAGAGAGAGAGAGAGAGAGAGAGAGAGAGAGAGAGAGAGAGAGAGAGAGAGAGAGAGAGAGAGAGAGAGAGAGAGAGAGAGAGAGAGAGAGAGAGAGAGAGAGAGAGAGAGAGAGAGAGAGAAGAGAGAGAGAGAGAGAGAGAGAGAGAGAGAGAGAGAGAGAGAGAGAGAGAGAGAGAGAGAGAGAGAGAGAGAGAGAGAGAGAGAGAGAGAGAGAGAGAGAGAGAGAGAGAACGGAGAGGAGTGGAAGGGCACGGGGAGGGGTGGTGTGGGTCTGGAGGGAGAGTGGGGTGCGGGGATGGAGGGGTGAGGTGCGGGGTGGACAGGCGGGAGGCTGTGGTGGGATGGGGTGGGGGCCACGGAGCAGGGGGCCCAAGGATGCGGGGACACACAAAGAGAGAGAGAGAGAGAGAGAGAGAGAGAGAGAGAGACAGAGAGAGAGAGAGAGAGAGAGAGAGAGAGAGAACGGGGAGGGGTGGAAGGGCACGGGGAGGGGTGGCGTGGGGCTAGAGGGAGGGGCGGGGTGGTGTGGGACTAGAGGGAGGGTGGGGTTCCGGGGTGGAGGGGTGAGGTGCGGGGTGGAGGGGCGGGGGGCTGTGGTGGGTTGGGGTGGGGTCGCAGAGCAGGGGGTCGAGAGAGAGAGAGAGAGAGAGAGAGAGAGAGAGAGAGAGAGAGAGAGAGAGAGAGAGAGAGAGAGGAGAGAGAGAGAGAGAGAACAAATGGGAGGGATGGAAGGGCACGGGGAGGAATGGAAGGGCACCGGGACGGGTGGTGTGGGGCTGGAGGGAGAGGTGGGGTGGTGTGCGATTGGAGGGAGGGTGGGGTGCGGGGGTGGAGGGGTGAGGTACGGGGTGGAGGGGCGGGGGGCTGTGGTGGGATGGGGTGGGGTCGTGGAGCAGGGGGCCGAGGGACGCAGAGAGAGAGAGAGAGGGCAAGAGATGCAGGATTACACCATAGGCACGCCGTATTGCATCCATCTCTAAAGGGGTTCGAGCATAAATTATTTCGACGATAGCACATAAACCTTTGTTGGTCCATGAATTCAATCCATTTTTTATGAAGAGAGCATCCCTCTCTGCTGGATCACCCATCCATAGTGCTACTGCATTTTGAAAGTTTTCGTGAAGCTTGGATTGTAAGATCTTCTTCCCATACATATGCCGAATATGCTGTTGTTTCCTTCGGCAAACAATACCCATTAACATCTGCTTATGGCAACCGACGCCTTCCATAGCACCCCATAGTTCTATGTAGTCAACGTTGGTATCGGCATCATCGTCTACTGAAATAGTGGACATGAGAACTTCTCTGTATGCATGATGGGAGGGAGGGGCGGGAGCTTCGGGGATTCTGAGAGAGAGAAGAGAGGGATGCGCTACAATCTTATATTTTTTTTTCCTTCCAAAAATGACTTGAGAACACCCCTCACGTGCTTTTCATCTTTCCCCATAATACCCATTGAGTGCCACACCATGCTTCGAGGCCAGCCATGACATGCACAATGATTGTCATAGTCAGAGCTAGAACCAATTGATGAACATGGTTTCTCCATCACTTATGAGAGTACTTTTTATCTTCCATATGCTCAAAAGGTAGTCCATCATGGGAATGCGATCATGGAGAAAACATATCCACGACATCCATCCCCTCAAAACCTATGTGGCCTCTAGACACATCACCACCAATTACTATATCTGCAAGTCATTTTTTTAGAACTCAAGTAGGGTGAAAAGAATCAAGTGCATGGGCTTAAAAATCATTGTGTCTATGAACGACCATGTAGTGGGCCCTATACATGCATACTCTAAGTGCATCAAAACCTTTATGGTGCAATCATAGATAAGGTAATGGGCATTTGATGGTGAGGTTTCTCCACTCAAATTCAAACTGAATTTTGATCATGCATCTATGAGCTTCAAAATTTTGTGCACATACGTTTTCATGCATGCTTTCTTTAGATGCATTAATTCACAATCATGGTGCAATTATGGAGTTAGTTCTCATGATTTCTAAAGAAAGAAGCCCACCCCTCTTAGTTTTGCTCACAAAGGTAATCCCTCTCTTCTCTCAACTCTGCTCATAGCTCTCTCTTTTTATTCATGATATTTACAAATGTATTTGATGTGAAAATGAATGTGCCCCTACGGGATTTTAAACATGTGGTCCTTTCAACTTAATATATGCATACTTTATGTGCAATGCAACTCAAAGATGGTGCAAGAGATCAAAGTTACAGCAAGGTAGTTATTGTAAAAGGATCTTCACAATTTTGTTCTTTGTTCTCCACCTCCATTTTCTTTACCTGGATCATTCCTTGCATTCATAAAATCTAGGCAAGTAATAAGAAACATTTAAACCAAAATAGCATTATATACATATATACAAATTAACTCAAGAAGTGATCAAACCCTTTATTGATGAAATTTTGCTGAAGAACATCACCATTCTGAGCCGTCACTCATTTGCTAATCCAATTCCTCTTTCTCAGAAAAAAACTTGATAAAACCACTAGATATTCCATCCTATTATTCACAACTTACATAATTTGCTCAATTCCCGTTAAAACCTGTTTTCGAAGCTGAATGCTGAAAAAAAACATGATCATGAAACACACATATATACACACCTCAGATCACAAGTTTAGAAGGCATTATTCACCTTTATTTATGTAGAGTACCAAACACTAACTCCTAACTCATATTACTTTGGCCTTATTCAATTTTTAACTCTTATAGAAGCTTGTATACCAAGGCTCTCATTTGGTCAACCAAATCCGAAAGCAATTAGTCACGAATATAGAAATCAATCTCTTCTTCACTTAATGGATCATCTTCACATTGTTCTCGAACCATTTCATGATAGATTCTTATCAGAACTATTTCTTCTTCTCGAATATCTGCAAGCATAGGGAACAGATAGGTGGACAAGAAAACGTAATACATGGATGGGTCAAAAGGCACAGTCCTGGCTCGAGCTAGCTCTCTTTTCTTTTGTCTCATCTACAGGTTTAGACCAAGGACACACTGGATGTGTATCTGTGATATAGTTTGAAGCAACTCTAGCTGGTGGTCTTTCCTCAATCACTCTTCCCTGTGCTAAAGGATCTACAGGTGCGGGAAGCAAGTACTAAAAAATAAAAGCATCATCTGAAGATCGTTCTAAAGATGCATTCCTAGTTTGAGTCAAATCTTTATTTCTAGCTGAATTTAAATTTACATTCTATCTCCGGCTGAATTCCTCCTAGATGATGTCTTCGCCTCATCAAAAAATTCTCTTTCCATGGTTGATTCAGAATTCTTTATCTGTAGCTACAGATCCATCTACAATGAAGACACATTAGAAATGATCATACATGTAATCTTTATTTATGTACACCAAAATGCATTCATGTTTATAGACTTTAATTAGTCAATATACAATCATACCTTTGGACACATTATTTCATATTTAGTTACTCTTCTTATTTATTTACACATTTGGCATTTACATATGCATATATTTATATTCTTTAGTCTCAAGTTTTATATACCTCTTCTCCATCCTGGATTTCTTCTGCAAGCTTTTCATCTTCTTCATCTTCCTCTTCCTCTTCATCTATCACTGTTTCATAATCCTCGATCTCCGTTCTCTTAAATAGCTTAAATATTTTCCTACCGATATGTTCCTTTAACTTGGTTCCATCTAGTTCCCTGAGCGAATATGAACCATTACGGAACATTTTACATATCACATATGGATCGAACCATTTCTTCACCAATTTTCTTCAGGCTTCATACTATGTATCCAATGAGCTATCATAGACAATTACCTAGTCTCCTTCATTTAACCTTTTAGGTCTTAATCTATGGGACTCGTCAAATGCAATCTTCTTTCTCTCTCTAGATGCTCTGAGCTTAACTACAGCTTCTTCTACCAAATTTCTTCCTTTCTCTAATTGAAGAATCTCTACTACGCAAGGCAAGATGAGTGTTTGTATTGGAAACAAAATCAGAACATAGAATTATGAGACTCCAAAGTTGATGACGTTGTCAAAAACATGGAGCACCAAATGTTGATGTAGATAGCTGAGTAAGCACAAAATGAATTAAGTATTATCAGATATGCAACATCAGAATTGTTAAAATCAAAGTCTCCGAAATATTTTCCGCTTCGTCTCCTTCTTTTGCGTATCAAACTTCTCTCTCTACACACGCAAAGGAATTGAACTGCTTCAAATTTGAGCTCCATGCATCAACTCAATTCCCTGTAGGTCCTCTACTTCAAACAAAATATACGCAACACCTCTTACACCCTCTAGATAGAATGACAATATCAAAGGTGAGCAACATCAAATGATCAGCATATCCGAATCTGCAACTCTTGTACAGGTCAACGCTGCCTGCACACGAAGCACCAACTCTACAGGCTCTTCTTCTGAGAGTATGTCATATGTTGACCCCCGAAGCTCCCTCACCCACTTGCTCTCTCCTAATCATCAGTAAAAACTCCCTTCCATCTTCTCTTCTGGCCATGGCAAAAAGCCTCTCTCCAATATCATGCGTGAATTGCTATCCCAATCTGCCCCCTCATAACATGCATCAATCTTTCCTCTCTTTGATGGAGTCGGGACCTCACAAATCCAAGAGCGACCCTGTATTCCCCCTTCCGTTGCTACATCTGCATCGGACAACCAAGAACCTTCTCTTGCAGCCCATCCTTTCTTCCATGCATAACTCCTTGTTTTCTATCAAATGCATGCACCTCCACGTATCTGCCCATCTATTTCGATGCACCCTTTTATTATTACCTCAAAAGAACAAGAATAAGTGTCACCTAACTAATCCTCTCAATTGACAAGATTTAGCGTGATGACCTCCACTTAGTACTTGTGGCCTAGTTCCTCTCACCGAGTTTGTTATTCTAAATAAATGTTGTCCATTATCAAAAATTGTTCTCTGAATTCTCAAAAATTAGATCATACTGTTCTTTTCCCTGCTCTCATACTTCAGAAATGAAGATAAACCATCGTCAAAATATGATTGGCCATAACTACTCAACATCATAAAAAAAAAGAAAGTGCAACTCGTAAAGAGTTCTAGTATAGAAATATGACAATCGGTGCTAGCTCTTTATGGTCAGCTATGAGGAATCAAAAATTCTCTTGATCTTTTCTTCTTAATTGCACACCATGCTCCCCACAAACTTGAGAGTAAAAATGGTGGAGAGAAAATCTCCAGAACAACGCGACTAATTGATGGTTGACACCTGCCTACTTTGCTAATGGAGCCATCACCGGCGGTGATTCAATTCTAATATGCTCACCATTTGATGTTGCCCTCTTTTGAGATCGTCATTTTGTCCAAGTATTAAGCAACGTCTAAATTTTTCCACCCATGATATCTGTCATTAGAGCCATGCTAAGAATGTGTTCTGAGGCTCTTCTTTGCTCCTCTATTCTCTTTGATCTCCGTAATCCATTGGAGAATGATTCTGGTATATCTACATGTGGATTGTGATCATCAAAGAGCTGTTGTGCCCACTTCGATAGTGGCGTATGATGTGGAGCTACAACTGGTTGGCTCTTTATTGAGGAAATTTCTCCATCACATGTTTCCTCCTCCTCAACTTTAACCTCTCTTTTGGTAGGCACAAGGTGAGATATTTCTCTGTTTGATGAGATAGTAGATTTACATTTATCTTCTACTAAGTGTGGTCCTTCATCAAACACCACATCTCAGCTGACAAAAATCTTCCTTGCCTCAGGAACCCACAACCTGTATGCTTTAGACTCTTCACTATTGTTGGAGTTTATTGACCTCCAAAGTATAGCAGGAAGTAGGTGGAACCCCCTAGGAACAAGTTGATCTTCTCACAAACTTCATCATAGAAAACCAGTCATGCTTGCAGAGCTTACTACTCTCTACTCACTCAAAAGTTTTTAAAACTGTTTTAACCACATATACTAGAGACCAAGAGCTTTCCAATGAACCAAAGAACACTCAATTTGGATAAATACTCAATGAGCTATGACCTCTGCAATATGCAGCTTTAATGGAGACCTTGAAACAGAGATGAACCTGAGGACATACATCACTTGCAGAGACTACTGCTCTTAACTCACAACTCCAATGAATCTGCAAATTTCCAGAATCCAAATAGACTTGGAGAGATTTCTAACAAGCTAAAGAACACATGATTTGGATACATACACAAGGAGATATGACCTCTGCAAGTTGGATGTTTAATGGAGACCTTCAGCAGGGATAAAAAACAGAGAACACACACTACTTGCAGAGAGTGTTGCTCTCAGCTCACAAATCCAATGATTATGAAAATTGGTACTATAAACGTAGACAAGAAGAGCTTTCAAATGAGCTATCAAACATGTAATTTGGATATATAATGAGGGAGATACAAGCTTTGCAAGCTCTGCATACAAAAACTAGAGTAGCATAGAGATACTCTCTTGGACATCCCACAAGATCACGACTTTTCTCCTCTTTTTATAGCATGGGAAACTAATCTAAAACCTTCCTAATACATCTAAATTCGTGGTAGACACTTGGATGGAGGTATTACATGTTGGTGCAAACAATCCTTAACACTTGGCTTTGATTTGTGCCTTGAAGACTCAACATAAAGCTTGGACTATTGGAATCTTGGAAGATTAAAAGATTGGACCCTTGAATGATACATTCACAAGAATCAATAACCATATGAACCTAGTCTTATTGATTCTTACCTTTTATCTCATATAAAAAGTCTATGTGACTTTATCAACAATGTAATCACACCTACTAAACTAGAGTCGTGGAAAAGTTAGATGATTTAGTTGAGGGAATATCTCCCTAAGTCTAGTGGAGAGAATCAAGGGAACTTTAATTTGAATTCAAATTCAAATTCATTCAAGAATTCCTATAAAAGAGCAATGTAAAAGTCGCGGGCATAGAGCTCACTTCCCGAGACTAATCCAAGCAGATCATAGAGTGTGTGAGAGCTACTACTTAGCCTACACCTCTGAGTACCATTGGGCATCACTCTACATGCCAATGGGAATGTACATTTGATAGATTCAATACATATATTCATAGTTCTTATCTCTGTGTTTTCTGAGTCATTCACCTCAAAGTCTGTCAACTTAAACTGGGCATATCTCAAGATCTACTGAACCAAATTTGATGATCCAGGGCTCATTGGAACCAGCTCAAAGCATTCTACAACACTACAAAATTTCAAGTCATTCTATTCAGCCAATTGGGAGAAATTGCTGTCGAAGTGATCACTGGTATATTTCTGTGTTGTTCCTAAAAAATCGGGGGTGTCCCTGATTCTGCTAAAGATCATGCTCAGTGTATAGTTTGTTATTTGGAGTGATTTAACTTGCTAATGGTAGCTTGTTAAGTTAATTTAATACTCCCAGAAGGAATTAAACCAATTGCAAGTGTGCTGGACACACTGAGCTTAGAACTGAGCAGGTATCATTACAGGAATAGTAAGTTTTTGGAGTTGTGAAGGTTCAAAATCATCTGTTTTGATTTGGACATTACTCAATCATTTTGTAAAGCACATATATAGTTTCTTGGTGTCATTTGGAAGCTCAAGGAGTCTCCTAACCATATCTGAAGAGAAAAGAGGGCAGGTGTGAAGCAGGTCTAGCAGCACCAACTTGATCTTCTGATTGTACCCAGCCATCACATCCAACATTACATCTCAAGTGCTCAAATAAGCAAAGTATTGATGGACTTTGAGAACTAGCCACATCGACCTTCCACTAGGACACCACTGAAGCTCCCTTGTGACTCACTAATTTGACTCACCATGTTCTAGAACTCACGTGGTATTTTTGCTAAATTTTATGAATAATATGAGCCTTCTTGAAGTATTTGAAGACTTCCCAAAGGTATTTAGATAATTTGAAACTTGTACCCTACATAAAACAAATGTTCGCAACATTCTCCCCCTCAAGTTTCAAAGGGTATTTCCTTCATGCCAAGAATATAGTTGAATCTTTGAAGCTTTGGTCCATCCAAGGATTTGGTGAAGATATCTGCAACTTGATCCTTTGTTCCAACAAAAGAAACCTGCACTTCATTGTTCATGGCCTTCTCTCGAACATAATGATAGTGAACCTCTATATGCTTTGTTCTAGCATGAAAAATAGGATTTGAGGTCATATGAATGCTGCTCAAGTTATCCCCATATATCAGTGGTACATCAACCTGCACATTCAAGTCATGAAACAACTTTTTAAACCACATAACCTCAGTAGTAGCCAATGCTAAACCTCTATACTCAGCCTCTGTAGAAGATAAAGCAACTGTAGGCTGTTTCTTTGAACTCCATGTTAATGTCTTGTTTCCTCCTATTACCACATATCCACTTGTGGATCTTCTGTCATCTTTGCTTCTAGCCCAATCTGCATCACTAAAGACTTTAAGAGTTAGATCAACATCATGACTATAAAATAATCCTTCGTTCATGGTACCTTTCAAATACCTAAGCACTCTTTTCGCTGCATGCATATGAGGTACTCTAGGTTCATGCATAAACTGTGACAATACTCCCACTGCATAACATATATCAGGTCTAGTTTTTGTTGCATAAATCAAAGATCCTACCATGGATCTATATACATTCATATCATGCAACTCATCACCTTCCTTTGCACTCAGCTTTACATTACATTCCATTGGAGTAGAAACAAATTTACATTCCTCCATACCAAACCTTTTCAGCATATCACATATATACTTTCTTTGTATCAACCACATACCTTCATCGCTATACACAATTTCAATCCCAAGAAAGTATCTGAGCAAACCAAGATCTGAAATTTTAAATTCCTTTCCCAAATTACCTTTTATCTCATCAATTGCTTTTACATCATTCCATGTAATCAACAAGTCATCCACATAAATGCATACATAGACACATATGCCATCTACATGTTTTACATAAAGTGAAGGATCAGCATGACTCGCTGTGTATCCTTGCAGCATAAGATACTTTACCAACCTTGCATTCCATGCCCTTGGTGCCTGCTTAAGACCATACAATGCCTTCTTTAACCTGCATACATGATTAGGATATTTTGCATCCACATAACCATCTGGTTGTGACATATACACTTCTTCATTTAACTCACCATTAAGAAAGGCATTCTTTATATCGAGTTGATATATATTCCACCTTTTACTTGCAGCTAAAGCCAACAAAGTTCTCACCGTTGCCATATTTGCTACTGGACTAACTGTTTCTTCATAGTCCACACCTTGAGTTTGATTATATCCTTTTGCTACAAGTCTAGCCTTATATCTAGACACACTACCATCACTATTTCTTTTAATCTTAAAAACCCACTTGCAACCAATTACCTTTTGCTTTGGTGTACTTGGAACTAAATTCCAAGTCTTGTTATCCTGAAGTGCTTCCATTTCTTCTCTTATTGCTTTCTCCCACTTTTCATCTCCTTTGGCCTCATCATAACATGTGGGTTCATTTTCCTGCTCAACTTTTGTCATAAAAGCATAATGAGTATTCATGAAAGATTCATAAGTATACCTTTGAGGTTGCTTACTTACTCTTGAAGTTCTTCTTACCTCCAATGTAGATGCTCTTCCTTTCTTATTAGGAACCTTTGATGATTCTCCATACTCACATACATCACTAATTTCCTCTCCTTCATCATTAACTTCAACAAGTTTGAGTTTACCTTTACTTTTAACACTTGGAGGTGACTCTTGCCTTAATCTTCCATTGAAAGGTGATCCTCTTTCTTCATCTAGACCACTCCTTTCATCATTTAAACTTCCTGATGGCTGAACTATGCATTCATCTCCTTCAACCACACCTTCTTCATTTTCATCCATGACCTGCAAACAATTCTTATCTGCATACCATGAAAGTGATTCATCAAAGTTTACATCTCTTGACACAACAACCTTATTGGTATGAGGATTATAGCATCTATATCCTCTTTGAGTATCTGCATAACCAATAAATATACATTTTTCTGATTTTGCATCAAGTTTAGATCTCACCTCATTAGGTACATGTACATAACATACACAACCAAATACTTTCAAATGACTTACACTTGGTTTCCTTCCATGCCATACCTCATATGGTGTCAAATGATGAACTCCAGCAGTCGGAACTCTATTCATAATGTAAACACTTGTGCTAACAGCTTCAGCCCAAAAATAATTAGGCAAACACATATCATTAAGCATACTTCTAGATGCTTCTGCTATGATTCTGTTTCTTCTTTCTGCGACTCCATTTTGTTGTGGAGTATACCTGCATGTAACTTCTCTTTTGATACCTTCATCATACAAAAAATCAGTAAAAACTTGAGAGAAATACTCTCCCCCTCCATCAGACCTTAGCTTCTTAATATACCTTCCTGTTTGCTTTTCGACATATGATTTGAACTTCTTGAAACAATCAAAGACCTCACTCTTATGTTTAATGAAATACACAAATGTCATTCTACTATGATCGTCAATGAATGAAACATAGTACTTATTACCAACCAAGGATGCCTCTTTAGTAGGTCCCCACACATCTGTGTGTATGAGATCTAGCAAACCATCACTTACATAGCTTGAATGCTTGAAAGGTTGTCTACTCTGCTTACCCATTTGACATGCTTCACAAAGATGCACCATATGTTGCTTAGTAAGATCAGGTAATCCTTCAACAATCCTCTTCTTTGATAGCTCCTTTAACCTGTGTACATTCATGTGTCCAATCCTTTTGTGCCATAGATCAAGCTCTGCTATTCGATGCATACCATAAGAGAAATAGTTTGTATGATTTGGGTTTACCTTGAATGTAAACAATCTACCTTGTTTTTGACCTCTAGCAATTAACCTCCTTTGCTTTGGATCCTCAATGAAGCAACCTGCATGATTAAATCTCACTTGTAGACCTTTTTCTACCATTTGACCAACCGACATCAAATTCTTAGTGATCGTTGGCACATAAAGTACATCCTTCAAGCAATTTTTCTTGCTCTTATCCTGCATAACAACATCTCCAACCTGCATAATCTTATGTGTTGTATCATCTCCTGTTTCAACATGACCTTTACATGACGGATTATGCATATTAGAAAACCATGAAGCATCATGAGACATGTGATTAGAACAACCACTATCTACATACCATACATCACTATTGGAATTCATCTTAGTTTCTACATTCATCATAAGAAGAGAATCATAATCATCACTTTTACCTTCAACTGCATAATTTCCTTGTTGTTTACCTCTTCTTGAATAGCCTCCTCTTTGATTACCACCTTGATTATTTTCATTTTGATAACAATCTTTGGCATAGTGTCCATACCTTCCACATATATAGCAATTGTTCTTATTATCTTCACTCCTTTGTCTTTGGTTGTAGTTGTAGTAGCCTCTCGTACCTCTAGCGCTTGATCTTCCTCTTCCTCTTGTGTTGAAGAAGCCACTTGAAGTCCTTTGATCATCGATCCTTCTTCCTCGACCTCTATTTGAACCTCTTCCACCTCTGTTTCCACCTCTTGATGATCCTACATAAAGAGCTTGTCCTTGAGATCCTTTTTGATTTGAAGTAGAACCATTTAGATTCATCTCCTCCGTGACCATGAGGGCAATAAGTTGATCAAAATCTGGTAATTCTCCTCTGACATAAACTGAAGTAATGAAGGGTTTCCATCTCTCATCATCTTTGAGTCCGTTGAGAGTATGTGCAACCAAGTCGTCGTCCTCCACATGAGCTTGAATTGATCCTAGTTGATCTGCAATCTCTTTAACTTTCAATATGTAATCATTGACCGATGTCCTAGTATCTTTCTTTATGTTATTCAACTCATTTTTGAGTTGAATCTTCCTTGCTCTTGTACCTGTAGCATACAACCTTTCTAATGCAAGCCAAACATCTCTACTTGTGTCTAGATCTTGTATGTGTCCTACCATTGAATCTTGAATATTTTGTGATAAAATGAATATAACCCTTTTGTCTCTCTCATTCCAAAGTCTAAACTCCCTCAATTGTTGCTGATTTGGGTCCTCTGGTAATGTGGGTTTGATATCTGTGCCGTCAATCAAACCATACAAGCCTCTACCTTGCAAGTATGCTGTGATTCTAAACTTCCATGCCTGATAATTGGTCTTATCAAGCTTCTCTATTTGTGCATGTTGGTCTCCCATAATACAAATGCTAAGCTTCCTCCTTTAAGCCTCCTTTCCAATGTGTGTGATGAGAAGAAATATAATATTTACCTTGTAAATGAGGTATGTGCACCTTTCTTTGCTTGGATGTTGCTTCAGATGCCTCCTTGCAATCTTCTTCTACCTTTGTGTAGTGTTGATGATGAACTGCTTCTTTGATAGCTTCAAATTCTTCGTCAAGGTATGATAACCTTCTCCAAGCCTCCAAGTACTTGCTCTGATACCAATGTTGGAGTTTATTGACCTCCAAAGTATAGCAGGAAGTAGGTGGAACCCCCTAGGAACAAGTTGACCTTCTCACAAACTTCATCATAGAAAACCAGTCATGCTTGCAGAGCTTACTACTCTCTACTCACTCAAAAGTTTTTAAAACTGTTTTAACCACATATACTAGAGACCAAGAGCTTTCCAATGAACCAAAGAACACTCAATTTGGATAAATACTCAATGAGCTATGACCTCTGCAATATGCAGCTTTAATGGAGACCTTGAAACAGAGATGAACCTGAGGACATACATCACTTTCAGAGACTACTGCTCTTAACTCACAACTCCAATGAATCTGAAAATTTCCAGAATACAAATAGACTTGGAGAGCTTTCTAACAAGCTAAAGAACACATGATTTGGATACATACACAAGGAGATATGACCTCTGCAAGTTGGATGTTTAATGGAGACCTTCAGCAGGGATAAAAAACAGAGAACACACACTACTTGCAGAGAGTGTTGCTCTCAGCTCACAAATCCAATGATTATGAAAATTGATACTATGAAAGTAGACAAGAAGAGCTTTCAAATGAGCTATTAAACATGTAATTTGGATATATAATGAGGGAGATACAAGCTCTGCAAGCTCTGCATACAAAAACTAGAGTAGCATAGAGATACTCTCTTGGACATCCCACAAGATCACGACTTTTCTCCTCTTTTTATAGCATGGGAAACTAATCTAAAACCTTCCTAATACATCTAAATTCGTGGTAGACACTTGGATGGAGGTATTACATGACTCAAGTGCTCAAATAAGCAAAGTATTGATGGACTTTGAGAACTAGCCACATCGACCTTCCACTAGGACACCACTGAAGCTCCCTTGTGACTCACTAATTTGACTCACCATGTTCTAGAACTCACGTGGTATTTTTGCTAAATTTTATGAATAATATGAGCCTTCTTGAAGTATTTGAAGACTTCCCAAAGGTATTTACATAATTTGAAACTTGTACCCTACATAAAACAAATGTTCGCAACAACTATATCCTAGGAAGACACACCTTTTGCTTTTTGAATCCAACTTTAATCTTTTTGAATCACGAATATTTTATGCTTCTTGAGGAGTCATCCCTTTCACTGCTTTTCTGTAGCTTCGATTAGACTACTGTATTGACTGCTTCTGCCTAGAATGAATCAGGCATGTCTTGAGCCTTTAACATACAATGAGCCATTTCAACTACTATCCTATTCCTATGCTCAACAACACCATTTTGTTGAGGTGTATGAGCTGTAGTAAGTTGCCTTTTCACACCATGCTCCTTACAGTAATTATTGAATTCCGTTGAGAAGGATTCACCTCCTCTCTCTGTTATGAATTTCTTCAGTTTCCTTCCTGATTTATTTTCCACACACGTATGCCACGTTTTAAATTTTTCAAAAGCATCAGCCTTCTCTCAAATAAAATAAACCCACATCTTTCTACTATAATTGTCGACCAACAACAAAAAGTAGAAAGATCCTTCTAAAGTAGGTGTAGATATTTTACCACAGAGGGTTCAGCATGTAGCAACTGTAGAGGAGCTTGAGATCAATTGTTGGTCTCTCTTGGAAATTCCTTTCCTTATTGCTTGTCCATCATACAAGCTTCACAAGGTTTCTACAACTCTGAAAAATGCAGGCAAAGGAGCAACCATCCCTATTCTTTGCATCTCCTTCAAAACTGCAAGTCTGAGATGCCCAAATTGTTGGTGCCATAACCTGCTTACATCTTTATCTTCTATAGGAGTTAAGGCACTTATTTCATACAAGTTATCCCGTTGTATGCCTTTACCTACAACATTACCTAATGAATCCATGATTTCTGCACCACTCTTATTGAATTGAACTTCGAGTCCACGATCTATTATTGCAGAAACTCACAACAAATTTCTTTTAAGTGTAGGTACATAGAGAACATCGGATAATTCAAATCTGCTAGTAGGCTAAAATAGTGATACGTCTCAGCTATTCGAACCTTACGGCTGTGATACCATGTAAGAAAATAGTTATGCAATATTACATAGGAGCAATAGGAGAGGAGATAATAGATATAGGAGAATCTCAAAAATGGTAGCAAGTATAAAGATGGTGGCATTGTGCACCCGTACAATCTCAAGGTAGAGCTTAAATGTTGTTCTAGACCACTCTAGATAGAGAGATAGAAGGTAGAGGTATGCTGGCTCAATTCCACATCTCAGGTTGTGCAGAAGTCATGTATATATAGGATCATGGGTGGCCTTCCATGGACGGCTATACATGGGTAGTAGAGCATGGCCGACCACCGTCCACATAATTGCCATACACGGCTTAGACCAGTTGAACTGACCGAACAAATATGAATGATTTCTGACTTCAACAGGGAATATTCCATGGATCCTGGTAACTCCCTTTATTTACAATACATTACATGGTCCAATATGACCTTCATCCAACAAGCAAGTTCGGATTCCCATCAATTGGCTAATGCACGCTTGTCTTCTCCTCATAATGAGGGCCTTATAAAATATGCATACAATCATGAGGGGTAGACATTGATCATATACTAACACATACAACACAAGTAGCATCAATTCATGGCGCTGACCACCCAACTAGGGTTAGTCCACCCACCTACTAGCTCATCGTAGTGGCTAACGACACAAGCACATACACATATATATATAACTGGCTGGTACATGAAGATATTTTCTTTTCTAATCCATAGTCTTTCTAGAGGTTCAATCAAATGAGAGATCGAAAGTAGAGTCGACTAAATCTCACTCATCAAGCTTTCTAGAGTACAAGTATATACATATACTTAGTTTAGGTTTCCCTTGACTTTCCTAGGTGTAGAGGAGGTACTAGGGTATCCGCTTTTAACAAAAGTCGAGAATGAAGATGAAACACGTCCAATACATCACCTACTCAAGGGGGGTTCTCTTTAGGGAAGTATACCCTTTAACATTTCTGTGAGCAGGCAGATAACAAGGATTGAACAGAGTGGTAAATACTTCAGACAATATGGACAACCAATGACCAAGGAAGACCATACACTTCTTGATTCGAATCAGATGATTACAGTGTTGGGCAGAGTGATGTTCAAAAGTGCAAGCTTAGGGGGCTAACATGCCATCCCAGAAGAGAATAACCCAGAACAATACAAATGGTAAGATTTGCTCAAGAGAATAGAGCTTAACACCAATACTGACTCACAGAAAAGAAAGAAAAAATCCAAGGCACTCTCTTACACTATAGCGCTCATAGCCCTCCACTGAGAAGCCTACTCTCTGTATCCACACTACAGAGTAGCTCCTACAATAGGCTTGAAACCACCAAGTGGAAGAAAGGACTTTTGCATGTATACACACGTCAATGTAACTCCCAAAAGTGTACCAAAAAGTGTACCACCAAATAGTACAAATCCCTTGTTTTTATAGGCCCCAATAGGCCAAGAGGGCCTTGCCGAATCTTCACGTCCTCTGATCACGCGCCCAAAATTGAAGGGGTAGGTCAATTATTCCTTTAATTGGAATTGGATCCACAAAAATAGGTAGTCGCCGTGAATGGTTGGCGGCAACATTTGTTTATCCACTTTCACTTTTAATAGTTTCCTTTTTTACCTTTTCACAAAAAGAGCTTCCATAATTTAGGAGCCCTTCAGAGAGTCATGAATTAGGACCAGAAAACTGATTTCTAAATGGGTGAGACATTGTGAATTCCCTTGGATGAAAGGTTCTGCAACTCAAGCCTTTTGTGCTTCCGCCGTATGTTCTTCTTTGTTATCTCACCTCCAAGGGCTCTTACCACCGTAGCCCAGCACAGCACCAACCTTGCAGAAATCTTCTAGGGATAACTGGTTCTACATTCCATAAAGGAATCCACTTGCAAACAGGCTACCTGCCCTTTTGTGTCTGCAACTTCCCCAACCTCAATGGCCGAGATCCTGAAAATCTCATCTTTAAGAGATGCAATGCATCCTTTAGAACCAAGCATCACCATAGCCCAGGAGCACTATTTGGCCAAAAATGCCAGTCCATCTTGAGAATTGAAATCTGTTGACCCACATATAAGTTCACGTTCTTCATCTTCATTGGCAAAACACAAGTCTATCTGCTTAGGTGCCAAACGTTTTGCATGTGTGGGTGTGTGTGTGTATGTGTGGGTGTATGTGTGGGGGTGTGTGTGTGTGTGGGTTTGTGTGTGGGTGTGTGGGTGTGAGTGAGAATGTGCAGGTGTGTTTGTATGTGTAGGTGTGCATGTGTGCACGTGAGGGTGTGTGTGTGTATGTGAGGATGCGTGTGAGTGTGTTTGTATGCGGGTGTGTGTGTGTATGTGAGAGTGTGTGTAGGATGTGATCGGCCAACTCTGCTCTGTAGCAGGTGTGTTGGCGATGGCGGAGATGATCTGGGCAAAGAAGGAGTGGGATTCCACTGAATGCCAAGGCAGTTCAGCAAAATTGGATAGCCCACGCTTGCGCAGGAACTCTCCTACGTCGGCAGGGAGTCCATCACGGAAAGCGGCATAGTTAGCCAAAGCTTCCATGGCGCAAACAAAGACAGCAAGCACAAAACGCAAACACACAGGGTATACACAATCATACAAAGCACGCAAACACAATAGCAATTTTTGGCGAAATTGAGAGGGTTAAGTAGATGCGTTAACGGGGAGAGCAATCAAATCACTACTCATCGCACGACATTGAGATGATAATTCTTAACTTCGGTGTGCATGCATGAGTAGCTGGACAGAGCAGGGCGGCTGTTTGACATAATTAGGTATCAAAGCGCGGATATTTATTGATTTATTTTATTAAGCTCGCAAAAAACAAAAGAAAAGAACAGAAAACGCCAAAAGACGCGGCCAACCGCGAAACGTTTCAGTGTGGATTAGATGTTTGTTGATACGGCCGCAGCTTTGATCCATTTATCACCTTTGGAAGAGGAGTTCCGGTCAAAGTGGTCAACCAAAAAGTTGCTGGGCCTACTTGTTCAGAAATCCGGTAGGGACCAAACCATCGTAACTTGAATTTTCCAACACAGCAATTTGACTTTGCATTGTAAAAGAGAACACGTTGCCCCACCATAAAAACTGGAGTCTTCACATATCGATCATGTGTTCGAGCTTATCTTAGTTGTACTTCCTGAATAGTCATGAAACTGTGCCATCGATGCTCGTCTAATTCTCTGAGTGTATCCAACCAAAATGACAGAGATTCTTCCAGTAGTAGATTCTGATTGATGGCTACTCGTAAACTTGGCACAATGATTTCCATTGGTGCTATGGCTTCCAATCCGTAAGCTAATTTGAAAGGAGTTAATCCTGTTGCTACCTTATATGTAGTCCGGTATGCCCACAATACTACAGGTAACAGTTGATCCCATCTTTCCGGTGCTTCCATAATCAATTTTAGAAGCATATTGAACAAAGTTTTGTTTGTACTTTCAGCCAAACCATTAGCACGAGGATAATAAGGAGAACTAAACTTATGCGTGACCTGGAATGAATGTGTGAGTACTTTCATTAAATTGTTGAAAAAATGAGTGCCTTGATCTGTAACAACTTCCAGCGGTAAACCAAAACGTGGAAAGACATCGTTCAGTAGACACTTTGCTACCGAAACAGCTGTAGAAGACCGTAAAGCCCATGCTTCTGCCCATCTGGTAGCATAATCTGTACATATCAAAATATAACGATTATTAATGAGGATTACCGGTGGTGTAATAGGGCCAATGAAATCTAAATCCCATTTCTGAAAAGGTTCCAATGGCAGGACAGGTTATAGAGGGAAATAATGGCGTGGCAACGGTTGTCCAGATCTTTGACAGTTATCACATTTTTTGACAAACTACAATACATCCCTGTACATAGTAGGCCACCAGAGTCCACTCTGCAAAATTTTTCGGTGTGTTAAATGTGCAGCAAAATGGCCACCAGAAGGAATTGAGTGAGCCAAAGTAATAATTGAATCACCTTCATGGGGAGGAATACAACGAAGTAAAATTCCAGTATGATCCACATAGTATAATTCTCCAGCAATCAATCGAAATCGGCAGCTGAAAACTATAATTTTCCTGCGTATTGCCGTAGAAGTCTTAGATGGAAGGCATCCATCAGTGAGAAAGGTCAATATCTAATCATAGTATGTAGATGGCATAGGCGGGTCTGTAATTTCATCATTAGTCGGTTCAAAAACATAAATTGCCGGTGTTTTTTCATCTACACCGACCAGAGCTTCACCGGAATCTAAGCGAGACAGAAAATCTTCTAAGGCATGTGAACTGCCTGGTCCATGAATAACTTCGTAGTCAAACTCTTGTAAAAGCAGAACCAATTGCACTAATCGACCTCCTAGATGTTGTTGCCGAACTAGATAGACAAGTGCAGCATGATCTACATGAAAAGTAAATTTACGGCCCAGCAAATAATGCCTGAATTTCTTGACGGAATATACTAAATCTAGACATTCTCTTTCTATTACAGAGTAATTCTTTTCAGCAGGGGCCAATCTTCGACTTGCGTAGTACACTGGTCTGAACCACTTATTGGTTTGTTGCATTAGAACGGTGCCAATTGCTATATCTGAAGCATCAACAAATACATGAAAGGGGTGATCCCAGTTGGGAGGCTGAAAGATGGGAACTTGTGTTAGTAAACATTTTAGATGATCAAATGCTATCTGACATTCCTGAGTCCACTCAAATTGTCGAGGAGTCTTGGTGATTAATCGGTTCAGTGGTATCGCCAAATGAGCAAGCCACCATAAGTGCCGACCATGCCATCTTACTTGGCCCATGAAGCACATTACTTCCTTAGGTGTAGTGGGCACAGGTGCTTCTAATATAGCTGTAATTTTATCTGGATCCACCTGTAAACCTTGTGCAGATACAATGTGGCCAAGTAGCCTTCCACATGAAACCGCAAACACGGATTTGTTTGGGTTCAAACAGAGTTTGTATTCTCTGCATTTCTCAAAGCAACATCGTAAATGGAACAAGTGTGCTACCATCTTGCCAAATAACAAAAAATCATCAAGATAAAGTTGCATAAACGAGGTAAGGTAAGGGGAGAATATTTCCTACATGCATCGCTGAAGAGTACTAGGGGCATTTCTTAATCCAAACCACATAACAGTACACGCGAACACACCCTAGTTGGTAATGAAGGCAGTCTTTGGTATATCCTGTTCAGCCATTCTAACTTGATTATATCCACTGTATCCATCTAGGAATGAATACATTTCATGTCCTGCTACTCTATCAAGCATGGTATCAAGAAAAGGTAGTGAAAATGGATCAGGCACCGTAGTTGCATTCAGTTTCCAGTAGTCTACACATATTCGCAGCTGCTTACTCTTTTTAGGCACAATAATAATTGGTGAGATCCATTCAGCGTGCTCTACTAGTACAATGAATCCGACTTTGAGTAGTCTATCAAGCTCTACCTTTCCCTGTGATGCATAATTTGAATTCATCCGATAGCTGAGTTGCTTGATCGGTTTTGCTTCTGGCTTCAGCATGATCTTGTGTTGGTAGATTCGCGGGTCCTGTCCTTTCATATCTTTGTAATCCCATGCAAATACATCAGCAAACTCTCGGAGTAGCTGAATTAAATCCGCTTAAAATATTTCCGGTAAGTTTTCCTTTATTTTGACAGGACGCGGATGGTTTTCATCTCCTAAATTATAAGTGATTAACTGATCCTCTGGAACATAAAATTATCGAGGCTTCTTTGTATCCTCAGCTGGCTTAAAAAGTTGTTGTAGATCAGCGTCATCTATGGTAGCCTTATCTTCTTTTTTATATTTTTCTGTTACAGACATCACCGTACAAACTGTAGGATTCCAATTATCTACAACAGATTGTAGATCAACAGTTCCTAAGGAGATCAAATCAATATTGTTCTTTAAAAACTCTTCTTCTTTATCATCTGACAGTCCATCTAACATATGAACTAGTTCTACAAAATATGGTCTAGCATGCAACTCGCAAGGTTGTATAGCATCTAATTTTACAACGTATTTACGATTATTATCTTTAAAAGTGAGTTCCTGTGTAGACCAATCTTGTATTACCTTAGCTTGCTTCAGCCAAGGACGGCCAAAAAGAAGATTATAATCAAGGGTGGATTCTGGTAATTCTAGGACGACAAAGGTCATCTTAAATGTGGTACCCTGCAAAGTCATTGGTACATTCCGGACAAGGCCTACTGGGTGGACTCTAGACTAGTCAGCCATTCTGACAAAGAACTGAACTGGTTCGATTTCGGACCATCCTAACTTCTTACAGAGTGCCGCAGTAGCAATGTTGACACCAGATCCTCCATCAATTAGTACCTGTGTGATTTTATGATTTTTATACCATACCGTGATTAAAGGAACCGAATGATCTACCGTAGAATCAGGTTCCGGTTGCACTGTTGCTGTTGTTGGAATGCAAGAAGGCACAGGGCTGAACTATTGCTGGAATTGTTGTCGAACTCCCGGTACTAGTGCAAGTAATTGGCCCAGAGGAAGAGTAATGGATGCTTTAGATAAAATTTCCCAGGCCTTTTGTGACTGAACTGTATTTTCCACAGATTCTAAAGATAATGCGTTGGCTGACGATGATGTATCTGCTGAAGATGATGTGCCTGCTATTGAATTATAATCTTGTTTTTGTGTTGCTTCATCGATTAACGAAGCCTCGGTTACCGGAATAGTATCTGGAAACACTGGGGGTTCTACGGTGGTCCATTGACTAGCCTTATCATACATCCTTTGTTGTTCTTGGATGCCTGGTTCAAATATTTCTGCTGCTGGTTGCAGTTGTTTACCGGATCGGGTCTGAATTACTACAGCTTGTGTTTCTACTGGTGTGAGTTTTACCATATTAGTCATTGGGTTTTGACGTTCTTTCTTCCTCTGATCATACTCAGCTGCATCCTTACAGAATCTTCTAATGTGGCCAAATTCACCACAAAAATGGCAGCGCGGTGGTGGGAAATTAGTGTTTTCCTGTGCTGGTCCGGTCTGCCAATGGTTTGCATTATAGTTGTTATTTCTCTGTCCTCTGAAATTTCGATAGCCTTGTTGCTGGTTGTTTCTCATTTGTGGTGGTACATAGTGATTGGTTGGCTGTCCTCGTTCTTGTATAATAGCATTGACAGTTGCTGGTCCATGTACTTTGGCGTTATATGTGTAGTTTTCGGTGGTGTGTCCGGTAGTGTTGCAGATAGCACAAAACAGCTGATTAAGTGCACAAGTGGCACTAGTATGGCCTGAATTCTTCCATGTGGTGACATTTTTATTTGCTTTTAACCACTCCAGATCTTCTGTAAATCCTCCTACCTTGTTTTCAAGTTGCAAAGCAATTGCAATTAATACATCTAGCGTCATAGCTCCTACACAGCCTATCATCATAATCTATTTAAGTTGTGGAGTCAAACCATTGATAAACCATTGAGTGATAACGTCATCCGGTAGGTTGGCATGTGCTGGTGTTAATTGCCTCAATTGGGTTCTGAATAGAGTGGCATATTCCTGCACTGTTTGATTTATCTTCTGGCCCGGTTCACCAAGAAATGGCATACCGTCACCGAAAAACTATGAACTTTCAGTTACTGGTACCGAAATAACACCGAAAGGTGTCGATTTTTCACCAAAACAAAGTACTCCTTCTCCTTCACTGGTTTCTTTGGCTAAGGCATTTCTATTCATAAACAAATTTGAATCTTTACCCAATGTTGTTAAACTAACTTCAGGCTGCGTCTTGGTAGATTCTGGAGTTACTATCTCCTCGACAGACTGGGCTGAAATCGTTACCAGAGATGTAGTACGTTCCACCGGAGTATGACCGGAATCAATACTAACGTTCTTTACCTTCTTGTCAACTGGTTTGGACCTTCCTACGCTTCTACCTCCTGGAGGCGTCCTTAGCAGGTTAGGTACCCAAGGTTGTCTGTTCTTTGGATACGTTTCACCGGATCGAGTAACCGGCATATACTACGCGTACTATTCTTCTTTACGGTTGTCCAAAATTTGTGACCTTTTTTCACCATCAATCAAAGAACATCCTAAATGCCACGTTCCGACAGATAAATGGTAATCTTGATACCACTTTCGACCGATAAACGACAGTCTTCATGCCACCTTCCCACAGACGGCGCCCGTGTTAAACACTGTGTTCTAATTGTCAAAACGTGTTTAAACGAGTATTGGGTTCTTGGGACTGGAAGGAGTCTGTAAAGACAGAGGCCCTATACTTGTTTCCCAAAATTAATTCTCAACACAATATACCAATATTCAAGAAGTTATCAAGAATTGGTATCCCATTCTCAATCTTTACGGTTCATCAATTTAACCCTATCAGAGTCTACCTAACACACTGTATCAGACTTATCAGTATCTTGGTACCGAGTTACTTCAGAACACCCTTTTGAGTACACACTACTGTAACACTAGGGACAATAACAGTAGTTCAACATTCACCGGATAGGTACTCATAATCAGACAAAACGAGGACATAGAATAACTCAACAACTCAGGTACACAGCGCTTGAAGGACTAACATACTCTGGAGGTAACCCTTACTGTAGCCGGATCTCATCGTACAAGTACTGCTCTCAATATTAAGGTCAATATAGTCCTACACAGCGTTTTAGAAACACTACCATAACGTAACAGACCTCATCAACACATGACAGCATACTCCAAGAAGAGTGATACCGCGATATACGTAATTAACAGAACAATCACTACAGAGACTCGCAGAACGACTTTCTCAGACCACAGTTCGATGATCTACTGGAATGTAAATAAAACTCACAAATGCAACAGAGATCGACAGACAGCAACCACAGATACGCACAGTATACTCAGAGTACTCAGAAATTAGACAAACAATGCTACAGCAACATTCAGACAGTCACCCAGACGAACAATCTAGTGATTCCACGAATCGTCACTCAGCATCTCTTTTCATTGCTTCATTCTTGATTTTACAACTACCAATCCGGCGGCCGACTAACATGTGGAGGACCCAAGGCATGGGTTCAAGAGGATTGCTAAAGGAGAAAAATCCGGTAGACTTTTTACTTTTGAGTTAGAAGACACAAAGAATATTGCACTATACAGTTATAAGCATCAAATACTTTCAGAGCTTGAGATTTGGCACAAAAGATTCAGGCATATAGGAGAAACAACCTTGAAGCAAATGTGTAGGGACCAATGTTTGCTTGGGATACTGTAGTACCCCTAGGCATGCAAGAGAACTGAAGAAGATAGAAGAGAAAGTCAAGCAATGGAAGGCAAATGTTTGAAACTTGTAGATAAGTAACAGTTGCCGAGATTGGGAGAAAAGCTCTCAGATGCCTTGGGCTGTAGCTTTAGGGAGTGCTTTGTTCCATTACACGGTCATATTTGAGTTCTGTGCATCATCGCTTTCACTTGGGTGCCACCTCGGTCGATTTGTTTTACTACTCTCTTTCCCCTCTCTTTCCCCCTCTCTCGGTCCTTCTCTTTTTCTCTCTCTCTCTCTCTCTCTCTCTCTCTCTCTCTCTCTCTCTCTCTCTCTCTCTCTCTCTCTCTCTCTTCCCCCTCCCGCACACCCACCCTCCCGCCCACCCACCCGCCCATCCTCCCTCCCTCTCTCTCTCTCTCTCTCTCTCTCTCTCTCTCTCTCTCTCTCTCTCTCTCTCTCCTCTCTCTCCCTCTCTCTCCCCTCTCTCTCTCTCTCTCTATCTCTCTCTCTCTCTCTCTCTCTCTCTCTCTCTCTCTCTCTCTCTCTCTCTCTCTCTCTCTCTCTCTCTCTCTCTCTCTCTCTCTCTCTCTCTCTCTCTCTCTCTCTCTCTCTCTTCCCCCTCCCGCACGCCCACCCTCCCGCCCACCCGCACGCCCACCCTCCCGAAACCCCGTCCTCCCTCCCTCCCTCCCTCCTTCTCTCTCTCTCTCTCTCACCCCGCTGTCTCCCACACCCTCCGCCCCCGCTCACTCCCATAAACTCCACCCCCTCACTCATACATACATGCGCACATACTCACTCACACATACTTGTTGGATGTGATGGTTGGGTACAATCAGAAGATCAAGTTGGTGCTGCTAGACCTGCTTCACACCTGCCCTCTTTTCTCTTCAGATATGGTTAGGAAACTCCTTGAGCTTCCAAATGACACCAAGAAACTATATATGTGCTTTACAAAATGATTGAGTAATGACCAAATCAAAACAGATGATTTTGAACCTTCACTACTCCAAAAAACTTTCTATTCCTGTATTGATACCTGCTCAGTCCTAAGCTTAGTGTGTCCAGCACACTTGCAATTGGTTCAATTCCTTCTGGGAGTATTAAATTAACTTGACAAGCTACCATTAGCAAGTTAAATCACTCCAAATAACAAACTATACACTGAGCATGATCTTTAGCAAAATCAGAGACACCCCCGACTTTTTAGGAATCACACAGAGATATACCAGTGATCACTTCGACAGCGATTTCTCCCAATTGGCTGAATAGATTGACTTGAAACTTTGTAATGTTGTAGAATGCTTTGAGCTGGTTCCAATGAGCCCTTGATCATCAAATTTGGTTCAGTAGATCTTGAGATATGCCCTGTTGAAGTTGCCAGACTTGAAGGTAGTCACTCAGAGAAAACACAGAGTAAAAACTATGAGTATATGTATTGATATTATCAAATGTACATTCCCATTGGCATGTAGAATGATGCCCAATGGTACTCAGAGGTGTAGGCTAGGTAGTGGCTCTCACACACTCACAAATTAGATTGGATTAGCCTCGGGAAGAGTGTCTCATACCCGCGACTTTTACATAGCTCTTTTATAAGTCATCACTTGAGATTTGAATTTCAAATTCAAATATAGGCTCCCTCAAATCTCTCAACTAATCTCATGGAGATATTCTCTCCATTCATACCTTTCAAATTCCACGACTTTTGAAGGTAGGTACAATTACAAGAAGTCACTTTGACTTTTACATAAAGTAATAAGTAACTAAGCATAGGCATGTGTTCCTATGCTCTTTCTTGAAATGAAGTAATCCAAACTTTTGCAATAAACTTCAATGTTGATATCCAAAGCTAAGTGATCTTTGTGCAATCTTCATGTTAAGTCTTCAAAGCACAAAACAAAGCCAAGTGTTAAGGCTTGTTTGCACCAACAGCTCCCCCTCAAGCCAAACACTTGCTTGAGTCTTCATCTTTAGTCTTCAATGATATCCTGCAATCCTATCATGGATTTAAACCTGCATAGCTTGCTCCCATCCAAAGCTTTTGTAAGCAAATCTGCACATTGAATATTAGTGGACACATATGATAATTGGATTTCTTTGCTAAGTAGTTTCTCCCTCACATAGTGGTAATGCACCTCTATGTGTTTTGTCCTAGCATGATACACAGGATTAGCAGCTAGATGGAGTGAACTTGTATTATCACCAAATATGATAGGTGGCCTTGTATATAGGCCTAATTCTGAGTATAGTAGCTTCAACCATATTGATTCTTGAGTGGCATTGGCTAGTCCTCTGTACTCTGCCTCAGTAGATGATAGAGCCACTGTGGGTTGTTTCTTGGATGACCAAGAAATTGGTTTATCACCTGCAAAGCATATGTAACCAGATGTACTCCTCCTGTCATCCTTGCAACCTGCCCAATCTGCATCTGAGTATACCTTGATGTCAATGTCTGATGAATATGGATAATACAAACCATGATTTTGTGTTCCCTTTAGGTACTTTACTATCTTCTTGGCTGCCTCCAAATGTGGTACTCTTGGCTTATGCATAAATTGGCTAAGTACACTAACACCATATGAGATATCAATCCTAGTTAAGGTAGCATAATTGAGACTACCTACCAAACTTTGGTAACCTGTAATATCCTTGAGTTCTTCTCCTTCATGTGCACTGAGTTTGTGGTTGACCTCCATAGGAATGTTTGAGACTTTAGCTTCCTGCAAGTTAAACTTCTTGACCATGTTCTGAATGTACTTCTTCTGAGTAATGTATATACCTGAATTTGTGTAGACCAATTCAAGCCCTAGAAAGTACTTCAATGATCCAAGATCATTGATCTTGAATTCCTTCATCATCTGACCTTTGATGTGTCTAATTCCTTGAACATCATTTCCTGTAATAATGATGTCATCAACATAGACACACAAATATATTACCTCTGAATTGTTCTTCTTTATAAACAATGAAGTATCTGCTTTACTCATCACAAATCCTTGATCCAAGAGATAGGTTGTCAACCTATAGTTCCATGCTCTAGGTGCCTGCTTCAATCCATACAGAGCTTTCTTCAATTTGCAAACATGATTTACCTTATTGGGATCCTCATAGCCAGGTGGTTGTGACATGTAGACTTCTTCAGATATCCATCCATTCAAGAATGCATTCTTCACATCCAATTGGTACATGTTCCAATTCTTGGATGCAGCTACACTCACCATAATTCTGATAGTTGGCATCTTTGCCACAGGAGAAAATGTCTCCTCATAATCAATGCCTTGGGTTTGTGCAAAACCCTTGGCTACCAACCTAGCTTTGTACCTGCTTATTGAACCATCTGAGTTCCTTTTGATTTTGTAGATCCATCTGGAACCTATGACCTTCATGGAGTCCTTCTTGGGTACCAAGTCCCAAGTATCACTCTCCTTGAGAGCCTCCATTTCTTCATCCATTGCTTCCTTCCATTCTGGTTTAGTAATAGCTTGCTCAAATGTACCTGGTTCTTCACTTAAGATATCCTTTGCAAGGTATACAGAGTGCTTGGTTACAAGTGAAGTATCATATCCATACCTAATAGGTTTCTTCTTTTCCCTTGAAGATCTCCTCATAGCTTGGGTTGAGGATTCTGGATTGTCTTCAAGTTGCTTCATCTTCATCTTCCCTTTGGATTTCCAAGCTTTTAACTCTTCAATGTTGATGGTGTCTTCATCATTTGAGCTTGTGTCCTCATTCTGAGTTGGTTCTTGCCTGACCAGCTTTGGAAAGTCTTCTTCCATATCATAAGGTAGGCTAACTTTCCTGCACTCATTATCATACCATGAATCATTTTCATCAAAGATGACATCTCTGCTTACCTTGAAGCCTTTGTTTGAGGGGTTATAGAACCTGTATCCTTTCTGATTCAAATCATAACCAATAAAGATACACTTTTCAGCCTTAGGGTCTAGCTTTCCCCTTACCTGTGAGGGAATATGCACATATGCAACACACCCAAAAATCTTGCAATGATCCAGAGATGGTCTCTTACCATGCCAAGCCTCATAGGGTGTCATTCCATCAAGTGTCTTTGATGGCAACCTGTTGATCAAGTATGTGGCAGTAGATACACTCTCTGCCCAAAGATAATTTGGTAGTTTCTTCTCATTAAGCATAGACCTAGCTGTCTCCACAATGAGTCTATTTCTTCTTTCAGCTACCCCATTTTGTTCAGGTGAGTACCTTGTGGTAATCTCCCTCTTGATGCCTCTTTCCTGCAAGAACTCTTCAAAGTCATTGGAGAAGTATTCTCCACCACCATCAGACCTTAACCTCTTCAAATGTCTACCTGTTTGATTCTCTACTAATGCAAGATACCTTTTGAAGCAATTAAATACTTCATCTTTATGTTTCATGAAGTACAAGACAGTCCATCTGCTATAATCATCTATAAAAGATACATAGTACCTTGATCCAGATATGGATGGCTCCTTGCTTGGTCCCCACACATCTGTATGCACCAATTCCAAGTAATCTTCATGCATAAATCCTTTCTTGGTATATGGCAACCTGTGTGACTTACCAAATTGACAAGCCCCACACTTGTATATCATGTGTTGCTTGGAAACATTAGGTATCCCAAGCACACATTGATCTCTGCTCATCTGCTTTATGGTTCTCTCTCCAATGTGACCCAATCTCTTGTGCCACATCTCCAATTCTGATAGGGTTTGGTCCCTATAGTTGTACAAGGCAATACTTTTAGTATCCTCAAGTTCAAAGGTAAACAATCTACCTGACTTCTCTCCCTTGGCTATCCTTCTGAATGCATGTCTTGGATCCTCCACAAATGCACCATGTTGAGTGAACCTGACCTGTAGACCTTTTTCAACAATCTGACCTACACTCATCAGATTCTTGGTGATTGTTGGAACATACAATACTCTGCTTAGCAAATTCTGATTACCATCACTTGTTTTGACATTACCTACTTTAACCACTGAGTGTTTAGTGTCATCACCTGTCTGCACTTGATGCTTGCCTTTAGGTTCTTCCAAATCAGAGAGTAAGGCAACATTCCCAGCTACATGGTTAGAGCAACCTGAGTCAATGTAGAACAAATGATCATCATTGATACCTGATTTAGATGTCATGTTCATAATCAACAAGGAATCATCTTGATCTTCTGCATAATTGTTGTAATCCTTTCTGTTCCTGTATCCTCCTTGATAATTGCCATTGTGATTGTAGCTATTGTTGTAGTTGTTGTTGTAATTATTGTTGTAGCCATGGTAGCCTTGAGATTGATTGAACCTGCCTCTGCCTTGGGAGTATCCTCCTCTTTGGTGACCTCTTCCTCTTTGGTTCTTGTAGTTTTTGTAGCATTCATCTGTAGTATGATTAGACAAGCCACAAATATTGCATGGAGATTGATTATAGGGTCTCCCCCTACCTGACTTACCTCCTCTGCCCCTACCTCTAGATGATCTACCTCTCCCTGCATAGTTTGCTTGGGAGGTGGATCCTTCATCATCAACCTTCTTGCTTTTACCCTTATCTTTAGACTTCTTATCTGTATATAGGGCAGAGGGATTGTTACCTTTTGATTGCTCTCCATTCTTTGTGATCTTGGCTTCATGTGTAAAGAGTTGTCCAATCAGAGTTGTTAGATCAGGTGCTTGAATGTCCATGTACAAGTCCATTGCAGTGGTAAAGCTCTCCCACTTGTCATCTGCTTTGAGTCCATTGATCACTTGTCTGACTACTTGTTCTTCTTCAATCTCTTCTCCAACACTTGCAAGTTGATCTGCTATATCTTTGACTTTGGTGACAAAATCTGAAACACATTGTTTTGATTGCTTCCTAAGAGTTGTAAACTCAATCCATAGCTGATTCTTTCTGGCCCTTGTGCTTGATGAGAAGTATGTTGCCAAGGTCTCCCAAGTCTCTTGGGAAGTGTTACAGTTCCTAACATGAGGTAGAAGGAAATCAGAGATAGAGTTTAGAAGATATGACCTTGCTAAAGCATCTTTAGCACACCATTGATTTAGTCTCTCATGCTCATCCTTTGTAGGTAGGCCTCTGGTTTTGAAGGAGGGCAACTCCTCATCTCCTGATATGTATCCATACAAGCTTCTCCCTTGTAGATAAGCCTTCATTCTTAATGACCATGCCTGGTAGTTATTCCTATCCAATTTGTCAATAAAGAAAGGGAAACCATCACCCATGATTACCTTGTTTGCTCTGATACCACTGTTGGATGTGATGGTTGGGTACAATCAGAAGATCAAGTTGGTGCTACTAGACCTGCTTCACAGCTGCCCTCTTTTCTCTTCAGATATGGTTAGGAAACTCCTTGAGCTTTCAAATGACACCAAGAAACTATATATGTGCTTTACAAAATGATTGAGTAATGACCAAATCAAAACAGATGATTTTGAACCTTCACTACTCCAAAAAACTTTCTATTCCTGTATTGATACCTGCTCAGTCCTAAGCTTAGTGTGTCCAGCACACTTGCAATTGGTTCAATTCCTTCTGGGAGTATTAAATTAACTTGACAAGCTACCATTAGCAAGTTAAATCACTCCAAATAACAAACTATACACTGAGCATGATCTTTAGCAAAATCAGAGACACCCCCGACTTTTTAGGAATCACACAGAGATATACCAGTGATCACTTCGACAGCGATTTCTCCCAATTGGCTGAATAGATTGACTTGAAACTTTGTAATGTTGTAGAATGCTTTGAGCTGGTTCCAATGAGCCCTTGATCATCAAATTTGGTTCAGTAGATCTTGAGATATGCCCTGTTGAAGTTTCCAGACTTGAAGGTAGTCACTCAGAGAAAACACAGAGTAAAAACTATGAGTATATGTATTGATATTATCAAATGTACATTCCCATTGGCATGTAGAATGATGCCCAATGGTACTCAGAGGTGTAGGCTAGGTAGTGGCTCTCACACACTCACAAATTAGATTGGATTAGCCTCGGGAAGAGTGTCTCATACCCGCGACTTTTACATAGCTCTTTTATAAGTCATCACTTGAGATTTGAATTTCAAATTCAAATATAGGCTCCCTCAAATCTCTCAACTAATCTCATGGAGATATTCTCTCCATTCATACCTTTCAAATTCCACGACTTTTGAAGGTAGGTACAATTACAAGAAGTCACTTTGACTTTTACATAAAGTAATAAGTAACTAAGCATAGGCATGTGTTCCTATGCTCTTTCTTGAAATGAAGTAATCCAAACTTTTGCAATAAACTTCAATGTTGATATCCAAAGCTAAGTGATCTTTGTGCAATCTTCATGTTAAGTCTTCAAAGCACAAAACAAAGCCAAGTGTTAAGGCTTGTTTGCACCAACAATACTCACACACATACACTCTCACACACACACAGACCCCACACATACACAAACACACGCATGCGCACACTTAAAGACATACACATACTCACTCACACCTACATACACACATCCACAATTACACACATGTGCACCCCCTCATACTCACACACCCACCCACACACACACTTACACACACACACACTTACATACACACACACCCACATACACATTTATGCCCACCCACACACACACACACACACACTTACATACACACACACCCACATACACATTTATGCCCCACCCACCCACACACACACTTACACACACACACATACTTACATACACACGCACCCACAATTACACACACACATACATACACACGCACCCACAATTACACACACACACCCCCTCACACACACGCACCAGACACCCACCCACACACACACCCCCACACACACATGCACCCACACACACAAGCACCCACAAGCACATGCACTCACGCATACACACATGCGGCACACACACATGCACCCACACATATATCCAAGGAGACTGAACAGATTTCTAAGAATGCGGAACTTCAGAGATCTCCCGAAGAAGAAAGAGAAGCTTAATCCAAGTCATTTAAATTCTTTAGCAATTTGGTTAAAGAACATGCAGAGCTCCGTAATCTTTACATGGAGAAGTGCAATTTGGGGTCCTTTGAATGTTTTATCGAAGTGTTGACCCTGAAAGGAGCAAGACATTTTGGAATATTGAACCAGTCATTTCTAGAAGACTGCTGTAAGGTTGGGTGTTGTGCTGAGCTGAGGTGGTAAGAGCCCTTGGAGGTGAAATAACAAAGGAGAACATACAGTGAAGACACAAAAGGCTTGAGTTGCAGAACCTTCCATCCAAGGGAACTCACAATGTCACACCCATTTGGAAATCATTTTTTTTTTGGTCCAAATTCGTGATACTCTCCTAAATTATGGAAGCTCTTACTGTGAAAAGGTAAAAGTAAATTGTTAAAAGTGGAAGCAAGGAAAAAGTTTTTTTTTTGCCACCAACCATTCACGCCGACTACCAATTTTGTGGATCCAACTCAAATCAAAGGAGTAATTGACCTAACCCTCCAATTTTGGGCATTCCACCGGCACGTGATTAGTGGACGTGAAGATTCGACAAGGCTCTCTTGGCCTATTGGGGCCTATAAAAACAATGGATTTGTGCTCATTGGGGGTACACACACATTTTTTTAGAGTTACATTGACGCGTGTATACGTGCAGAAGTTCTCTCTTGCACTTGGTGGTTTCAAGCCTATTGTAGGAGCTACTCTGTAGTGTGGATACAGAGGGTAGGCTTCTCAGTGGAGGGCTATGAGCACTATGTGTAAGAGAGTGCCTTAGATTTCTTTCCTTTCTGTGAGTCAGTATTGGTGTTATTCTCTTGAGCAATTCCTTCACCATTTGTATTGATTTCTGTTTATCTGCTTAGAGTGCCACGAAGCTCAGAGCATTAGTTTTTGAGCATTTCCGTGACAAATCTTGTAATCATCTGAATCGAATCAAGAAGTGTATGGTCTTCCTTGGTCATTTGCTGTTCGTATTTTCTGAAGTATGTACCACTCTGTGCAATCCTTGTTATCTACTTGCTCACAGAAATGTTAAAGGGTATACTTCCCTAAAGAGAACCCCCCTTGAGTAGGTGACGTACTGGATGTGTTAATCTTTCATCTCTACTTTTGTTAAAAGTGGATACCCGAGTACCTCCTCTACAGTTTGGCACACCCGGTGGGACCTTTGCATTTACTGTGAGAGGTATTTTTGCCCTATTACATTGGCAAGTAGGTACATGACCCATACACGAGCAGATAAGGAGTCTCTTCGTGTTCGGAGGAACCTTAACAAGTCAGCAATAACCACGGCTAGTGAGTCTACCTCCCCTCTGCCCTCCCTAAATTTATCTATTGATTTGGGTGCGACACCATTGTCAAAAGAGAGGTATAGGAGAACCCTAGACTTCTCCTCAGATACGTCCGAAGAAACACCAGTACACATGGAGGATCTCTCTCATTTACTCTCCAGATTAAACATCAAATTCCCTACCTTCAAGGGACAAGCTTATGAGGATGCTGATGATCATGTGAGGAGATTCATCTCTTTATGCCGTGGAAGAGGTCTACAAAATAGAGAGGATGCAATGCTGGCACTTTTTCCATCCACATTGGAGGGTCTTGTAGATAAATGGTATAGTCAATATGCAGATGGCCATTTCACTACATGGGAGGCTCTGAAGGCGGCATTTTCACAGACATTCCGACCAAGTGATTCCTCAGAAAGAGCTCTAGATCAGCTAGAGAATTTGAAGCTAAGATCAGGTGAATCTTTCCATGAACTTCACACTAGAACAAAAGCACTTGTTGCACGTCTACCACATGCTCCAGGTGACTTTTTGGTTAAAAAGTGGATAGAAAAGGCTCTTCCCAGGTCATCTCAGCAGAAGCTTCATGAATCTCTTAGATTGGATGCGACCCTCAATGATTTTGTTGCAGCGGCATCACGCATTGAAGAAGCAAGGAAACATTTTGAAGGGGATACACAACAAAAGTATGCTGCAGATCTGGATCCTATTGAGCAACTAAGGAGGGAACTGGAAGCATTGAAGATGCAACAAAATCAACAAGAAGAGAAGGTCTTGCCACCACTGCGTCGCACTGATGATGAAGTAGCTCAACTTCTCCGAGAGTTAGAAGATTTGAGGACTACTCAGGATATAAGGAGACAAATTTGGTGTACAATCTGTAACAACAATGGACATTCCAATGCTAATTGCCCTATTAAGGTAAGCTGTCAATTTTGTGGAAACGATGGTCATGAAGCCAGGGATTGCTACTACCTCAAAGGTACACAGCAGAGAGGTAACCCTCAAAATTTGGAGTCATATTATGCTAGTACTTCAAATACATCTAATAGAGAGGAGAATCGGCCTGCAAAGCCTAGATATAATAGACCTTTGATGTGCTATCGTTGTGGTGAGTACGGCCACATGCAGAATAGGTGTTCCCTCCCAGAAGATGCACCTCCTCGTCAACATTGTCCAGAGGCCAAGGATCATTATACCAAAGATTGCCCAAGGGGTCGTCCTGCTCCAATCCACATGATTGCAGTCTCTCCACATGAAGAAGGGAAAACCACTCAGTCTTATGCCGTTTCATCCTCTGCAGTGCCCATAATGACTAGAGCTAGGCAAGCAGCTGCAACCCATAGAGATGAACAACAAGGATTTCAGGATAAAGAGGAGGAAAAGAAGTCCAGATGGAAGGACCAAGTAGAAATTGAAGGAGCTTATGATAAGATGACTACTTCTCTAAAGGGCCAACCAACCAGTCTGCAAGAAAACACTCAGGAGGTAAACATTGAACAGATCTTGAAAGGTATTCATCACAATGCTAGTCTATATGAACTTATAAGGATGGATTCAAAAATAAGAAGTGACTTACTGAAGATTATACACTCTGCTCACTTGGTCCAATCACCTAGTATAGATGGTTTCATGGTTGATTTTCCTCCTGCACCCTTAGCAGACTACCAAAGCTCAAGATTATCTGTTTGTATAAAGGATGAAGCTCTTACAGGTGTGATCATAGATGGAGGCTCTGGTATCAATTTAATGCCAGATTTTACAATGAAGAAGCTGAAATTGAACCCCACCAAGTTGGCACCATTCACGGTTACATTGGCAGATCAACATCGGGTTGCGCTACTGGGCATTATTGAGAAGGTACTGATGATAGTACAGGGCTGCCATTTTGTTCTAGATTTTGTTGTTATTGCACTTCCACAGGAGACTTCTTACCCTTTACTCCTGGGGAGACCTTGGCTGAGACAAGCAAAAGCTTTGCAAGATTGGGGGAAAACCAAACTATGGATTTCAACAAGCACCAATAGCCAACTACAATTACATTTGGAAGAAGGATTCGACTCAGGAAAAACCACTGGATATACTGTGGATACTCAGGTAATGCCCTCTATACCCCAAGAAGATGATACATTGTTAAATTGGATGATGGGAAGTGCAGAGTGTTGCATGGTGGAGATCAATAAAATTGAGGAAGAAGTTGCAGATAAGGTAATTACAGGAAATAGCAATGAAGACCACAAGGTGTTGAAGAATGAACAATTGAAGGAAACTACAAGCTTTGAAGATGCAACCAATATAAAAGTATCAGAGAGGGAAGATTATGAACCAAAGAGCAGAGAAGATCTTCCTTTTGCAGATATACCTCAAGGATGGATGGAAGAACATGTTGCAGAATATAACTTAAAATCCACTCCTGCATATAGTGGAGATGATTTCTCAAGCAAGAGGACTCCTGAAACATTGGTTCAAGAAGTAAATTTAGGAACTGAAGAGAACCCTCAAGTAGTCCATTTGGCATCCTGGTTGTGGCATTATCCTCCCTTGCTACAGAAGGTAACTTCTTTGCTCTTTACTTACAAAAGTGTCTTCGCATGGTCCTACAAGGATCTAACAGGAATACCAGAAGAGCTTGGGTTACATCGGATACCCTTAGTTGAGGGAGCCGTGTCTGTAAGAAGTAGGCCATATCGACTCAATCTGAAGTATGCAGAGGCGGTAAAAGCGGATATTACAAAACTAGAGGAAGCAGGTATAATTGTGCCAGTAGAACATTCCAGATGGCTTTCTTCTATCGTTATTGTGCCCAAGAAAAATAGTCGAAAAATAAGAGTATGTGTTGATTTCTGTGCTTTGAATAAAGTAACTATTCAAGATGGATTTCCTCAGCCCTTCACAGAGCAAGTACTTGAAGAAGTAGCTGGTCACACTTTGTATAGTTTCTTGGATGGTTTTAGTGGCTACAATCAGATAGTGATCCATCCTGATGATAGGGACAAAACAGCCTTTGTCACTCCCTGGGGCACTTATGTCTATACTCGAATGGCTTTTGGTTTGAAGAATGCACCAGCTTCATTTAATAGAACGATGTATTTGATATTGGGCAAATGGTTAACAACATTTCTACGCATTTTCATGGATGACTTTTCAGTATTTTCAGGTAAAGATAAAAGAGCAGCAATTCAAGATTTCCATGACCATTTGGAAAATCTAAAAGAAATTTTTGAGCAATGTCTCAAAACAGGTTTGAAATTGAATCATGAAAAATGTCACTTTTTGGTCACCAAGGGCACTGTTCTTGGTCACATAGTATCTGTCGAAGGTATAACTGTTGACCCTGCAAAGGTTACAGCTATTCTTT
>CM035412.1:7648146-7675646 GCA_020310875.1 Ceratopteris richardii
CTATGAGCACTATAGTGTAAGAGAGTGCCTTAGATTTCTTTCCTTTCTGTGAGTCAGTATTGGTGTTATTCTCTTGAGCAATTCCTTCACCATTTGTATTGATTTCTGTTTATCTACTTAGAGTGCCACGAAGCTCTGAGCATTAGTTTTTGAGCATTTCTGTGACAAATCTTGTAATCATCTGAATCGAATCAAGAAGTGTATGGTCTTCCTTGGTCATTTGCTGTTCGTATTTTCTGAAGTATGTACCACTCTGTGCAATCCTTGTTATCTACTTGCTCACAGAAATGTTAAAGGGTATACTTCCCTAAAGAGAACCCCCCTTGAGTAGGTGACGTACTGGATGTGCTAATCTTTCATCTCTACTTTTGTTAAAAGTGGATACCCGAGTACCTCCTCTACAGATACCTAATGTATCCAAGCAACATATGATTTACAAGTGTGATGCTTGTCAATTTGGGAAGTCTCACAGGTTACCCTTCTCAAGGAAAGGATATATGCATGAAGACTATCTAGAGCTTGTCCACACAGATGTATGGGGACCAAGCAAAGACCCCTCAATCTCAGGTTCAAGGTACTATGTGTCTTTTGTTGATGATTATCACAGATGGACTGTATTGTACTTTGTGAAGCACATTCCCTCTCAGATAAGAGGTAAGCTTGACGCAAAGGCTGAAAAGTGCATTTTCATTGGATATGATTTGAATCAAAAAGGTTACAGGTTTTATAACCCTACCAATAAGGGATTCATGGTAAGCAGAGATGTTGTCTTTGATGAAAATGATTCTTGGTATGAGAATGAATGCAGGAAGGTTAAACTACCCTATGATTTGGAAGAGGAATTTCCAAAATTTACAAAGGAGGAACCTACTCAGAATGAAGACTCAAGTTTAGATGATGAAGACACTATCAACCTTGAAGAGTTCAAGGCATGGACGTTGAAGGGAAAAATGAAGATGAAGAAGCTTGAAGACATACCTGAATCTTCAGCTCAACCATTTAGAATATCACAAAGAGAAAGCAAAAAACCTATCAGATATGGGTATGATACATGTCTTGTTACTAAACATTCAGTTTATCTTGCCAAAGATTTGTCAAATGAAGAACCAGGATCATATGAAGAAGCCATAACCAAATCACAATGGAAAGAAGCTATGAATGAGGAGATTGAAGCACTCAAGGAGAGTGATACATGGGAGTTAGTACCCAAGAAGGACTCCATGAAGGTAATAGGATCCAGATGGATCTATAAATTGAGGAGAAATTCTGATGGAACAATTAATATGTACAAAGCCAGATTGGTAGCCAAGGGTTTTGCACAAACCCAAGGCATTGACTATGAAGAGACATTTTCTCCTGTGGCAAAGATGCCAACAATCAGAGTGTTGGTTAGTGTGGCTGCATCAAAAAATTGGAATATGTACCAATTGGATGTCAAGAATGCTTTCTTGAATGGATGGATCTCAGAGGAGGTATATATGTCACAACCTCCTGGCTATAAGGACCCTAAGAAGGTAACATTTGTTTGCAAGTTAAAGAAGGCTTTATATGGATTGAAGCAGGTACCTAGGGCATGGAATTACAGTTTAACTACATACGTCCAAGACCAAGGTTTTGTCATGAGCAAGGTAGATACTTCTCTATTCATTAAGAGAAGTAATTCAGAGGTAATATATCTTTGTGTTTATGTTGATGACATCATTATTACAAGTAATGATGTCAATGGAATTAGATATATCAAAAGACAAATGATGAAGGAATTCAAGATCAATGATCTTTGTCTATTGAAGTATTTTTTGGGACTTGAATTAGTCTATACTAGTTCATGGATATACATTACTCAAAAAAAATACATAGAGGATATGTTGAAGAAGTTTCACTTGCAGGATGCCAAAGTAGCAAGCACTCCAATGGAGGTAAACCCAAAACTAAGTGCCCATGTAGGTGATGAAGTCAATGACATTACAGGTTATCAAAGTATGGTGGGTAGCTTGAACTATGCTACCTTAACAAGGATAGATATTGCATATGGAATTAGTGTGCTAAGTCAATTTATGCACAAACCAAGGATACCTCACCTAGAAGTTGCCAAGAGAATCTTGAAGTATCTCAAGGGTACACAGAACCATGGTTTATATTTTCCTTACACTTCAGATATTGATATAAAAGTTTATTCAGATGCAGATTGGGCAGGATGCAAGGATGATAGGAGAAGCACTTCTGGATACATTTCCTTTGCAGGTGACAAACCAATTTCATGGTATGCAAAGAAGCAACCAATTGTGGTATTGTCTTCTACAGAGGTAGAGTATAGAGGACTAGCTAATGCTACACAAGAAGCAATTTGGATTAAGCTTTTGTATACAGAATTGGGTTTATATACTAGTTCTCCAATAATCTTTGGCGATAATACAAGTTCTCTTCACCTTGCAGCTAATCCTATCTATCATGCGAGGACCAAACACATAGAAGTTCATTATCACTATGTGAGAGAGAAGTTGATAAGCAAGGATATTCAGCTGACCTATGTGTCAACCAACATGCAATGTGCAAATTTGTTGACTAAAGCTTTGGATGGAACCAAACTTTGCAGGTTCAAATCTATGATTGGATTGCAGGATATACTTGAAGATTGAAGATAATGACTTAAGTCAAAATGTTTGGCTTGAGGGGGAGTTGTTGGAGTAAATCACAAGCCTACACATTTGGCTTGAAAGGTATCTTGAAGACTCTACATATGTGAAGAACCATAGGAACATATGCTAGTCGGTAATTACCACTTTAACTCATTGTAAAAGTCGAATTGACTTGGAATCTTTTTGTAATCACCTACCAAAAGGATTCGTGGAAGAATTAGTTGTTTGATTGAAAGAATATCTCCAAGCATTTAGGAGCTTGATCATAGGGAGCCAAAAGTTTGAATTTGAATTCAAACTTTTACTCACTTCCTATAAAAATGGACATGGAAAAGTCGCGGGTAGCATTCATCTCTCCCGAGCTTCTCATTACTGATTTTGAGTGTGTGTGAGGTTTACATTCTAGCCTACACCTCTCTATACCATTAGGCAATGTTATTCATGCCAATGGAGTTGTATACAAGTGTTTATTAATACATACATTCATATTGTTTATCTCTGAGTGCTCTGCTAGTCTACTCAAAAGTCTGTCAACTTGTCAAGGGCATATCTCAGTCAATCCTTCACCAACTTCAGTGATTCAAAGCTTGTTGGATTCAGCTTGAAGTTATCTAGATGCTATCAAAATTTGAACACATTCTATTCCGCCCTTGTGGAGAAATCCTCGTCGAGGTGATCTCTTGTCATTTTCTGCTACAGTCCTAAAAAGTGGGGGGTATAGCTTAACATGCTAAATTGATTTCTCTTAGCATAGTTTATCTTTTTACATCATTCGACTTGGTTTAGTTAGCTTACTAAGCTAATTAAATACCCCTAAAAGGAATTTTTCCAATTCCTACTGTGCTAGTCATACTGAGCAAATTATCTAGCAGGTATCATGACATAAATAGAAGGTTTTATTGAGTTTGTGACATCCAAAGTTATCTGTTTTGATTCAATTATTGCACACATCATTTCCAAAAGACATAGGACATTTTATAGTATCATTGGAAAGCTACGGAGGTCTACTTATCAAGTCTGAAGCAAAAGAGGGCTGGTACAAAGCAGCCTTTAGCAGTACCTACTCCGTCTCTTAGTGCATCCATCCATCTTTCCCAACACTTGATACCTAGAGAAACTCTTCTCATTTGATGATGAGATCAAAGTCCCACTAGTAACATGATCTTTAGCAAACTCCTGAGTAGGAATTTTTTCATTATTCTCAGGCATAGGAAGCAAGTAGGTCGATATGAAAGTGTTATCTAAGGTTCTTCCTTCAAGTACGCTTCTAGGTGTGTCTCTACATCTATCAAGAATGTTACCCTCTGGTATGGATGTATCATTGGGATCTTCTTCCTCCATTTTCAAATCTAAGATCTTCAAACAGTCAAATCAAGTCCAAAGGATTGCCTACTATCAAACGTGTTCACAGATCTATGTCAGTATCCTGCAAAGACTAAAAAATTAATAGAAGATCATTGTAGTACCCCTCCTCCTTTCCTCACTCTTGCTAGGCATGCAAAAAGTCTCCTCGACTCGTGGCCACCTATATCTGTTTCACCCCCTCCTCACCCCGCCTCCTTCTCTCTCTCTCTCTCTCTCTCTCTCTCTCTCTCTCTCTCTCTCTCTCTCTCTCTCTCTCTCTCTCTCTCTCTCTCTCTCTCTCTCTCTCTCTCTCTCTCTCTCTCTCTCTCTCTCTCTCTCTCTCTCTCTCTCTCTCTCTCTCTCTTCCCTCCCCGCCACCCCACCCCGCACCCCCATCCCGCCACCCCACCCCACTCCCCCGCTTCCCTCCCCCATTTCACCCCTCACGCACACATGCGCCCCCCGTCTCTCTCTCTCTCTCTCTCTCTCTCTCTCTCTCTCTCTCTCTCTCTCTCTCTCTCTCTCTCTCTCTCTCTCTCTCTCTCTCTCTCTCTCTCTCTCTCTCTCTCTCTCTCTCTCCCCCTCCCCGCCACCCCACCCCGTGCCCCCATCCCGCCACCCCACCCCACTCCCCCGCTTCCCTCCCCCATTTCACCCCTCACGCACACATGCGCCCCCCGTCTCTCTCTCTCTCTCTCTCTCTCTCTCTCTCTCTCTCTCTCTCTCTCTCTCTCTCTCTCTCTCTCTCTCTCTCTCTCTCTCTCTCTCTCTCTCTCTCTCTCTCTCTCTCTCTCTCTCTCTCTCTCTCTCTCTCCCCCCCCCTCCCCGCCACCCCACCCCGCGCCCCCATCCCGCCACCCCACCCCACTCCCCCGCTTCCCTCTCCCATTTCACCCCTCACGCACACATGCGCCCCCGCCCCCTCACATGCACACCCTCTCTCTCTCTCTCTCTCTCTCTCTCTCTCTCTCTCTCTCTCTCTCTCTCTCTCTCTCTCTCTCTCTCTCTCTATCTATCTTCCCTCCCCGCCACCCCACCCCGCACCCCCATCCCGCCACCCCACCCCACTCCCCCGCTTCCCTCCCCCATTTCACCCCTCACGCACACATGCGCCTCCCTCTCTCTCTCTCTCTCTCTCTCTCTCTATCTCTCTCTCTCTCTCTCTCTCTCTCTCTCTCTCTCTCTCTCTCTCTCTCTCTCTCTCTCTCTCTCTCTCTCTCTCTCTCTCTCTCTCTCTTCCCTCCCCGCCACCCCACCCCGCACCCCCATCCCGCCACCCCACCCCACTCCCCCGCTTCCCTCCCCCATTTCACCCCTCACACACACATGCGCCCCCCGTCTCTCTCTCTCTCTCTCTCTCTCTCTCTCTCTCTCTCTCTCTCTCTCTCTCTCTCTCTCTCTCTCTCTCTCTCTCTCTCTCTCTCTCTCTCTCCCCTCCCCGCCACGCCACCCCGCGCCCCCATCCCGCCACCCCACCCCACTCCCCCGCTTCCCTCCCCCATTTCACCCCTCAAGCACACATGCGCCCCCGCCCGCTCACATGCACCCCCTCCCTCTCTCTCTCTCTCTCTCTCTCTCTCTCTCTCTCTCTCTCTCTCTCTCTCTCTCTCTCTCTCTCTCTCTCTCTCTCTCTCTCTCTCTCTCTCTCTCTCTCTCCTCCCCGCCACCCCACCCCGCGCCCCCATCCCGCCACCCCACCCCACTCCCCCACTTCCCTCCCCCATTTCACCCCTCACGCACACATGCGCCCCCCGCCCCCTCACATGCACCCCCTCCCTCTCTCTCTCTCTCTCTCTCTCTCTCTCTCTCTCTCTCTCTCTCTCTCTCTCTCTCTCTCTCTCTCTCTCTCTCTCTCTCCCCTCCCCGCCACCCCACCCCGTGCCCCCATCCCACCACCCCACCCCACTCCCCCGCTTCCCTCCCCCATTTCACCCCTCACGCACACATGCGCCCCTCCCCCACACACATGCATATACATACATACCCTCACACACATACACAACCACACATATACATACACACACATCCATACATTCACACACATCCGCACATACTCACTCACACATACTCACACACATGCATGACCTCATCCACACACATGCACTCTCTCACACACATGCATGACCTCATCCACACACATGCACTCTCTCACACACATGCACCACACCCCCACACAATCACACACACACCCATGTGACATACACACCCCCCCCCCTCACACACATACACCCACATACACCCGCACCATTACACATCCACCCCGCACAATTCTGGAGACAATTCCTCCTTCCAAGCCATCTCAGGAGATGCCAGATATAGAGCTTGATGAATGTGAGGAAATCATCCTGCAAATGTGAACATGGAAGAAGAAATGAGAAGGAAACAACAACAACCCATGCAGGAGGCTTAGGAAGAGAAGGAAGAAGCTGCTTCTGGTCCGAGAGTTCAGTGTGCTCAACATGTATCAGTCATCATCGCAGATAAATAGGGCTTGAAATTAAAGTGGAATGGTGGAAAAGTGAAAGTAGTCGCCGCCAACCCTTCACGGCCACTACCTATTTTTGAGGATTCAATTCAAATCAAGGGAATATTTGACCTACCCCCTAAATTTGGGAGATCAACCGGTGCGTGATCAGTGGACGTGAAGATTCGGCAAGGCTCTCTTGACCTATGGAGGCCTATAAAAGCAATGGATTTTTTGCTCATTGGGGTACAACAATTTTAGAGATACAGTGGTTCGTGGGTACGTGCAGAAGTCCTCTCTTACACTTGGTGGTTTCAAGTCTATTGTAGGAGCTACTCTGTAGTGTGTATACAGAGGGTAGGCTTCTCAGTGGAGGGCTATGAGCACTATAGTGTAAGAGAGTAGCTTGGATTTATTTTCTTTTCTGTGAGTCAGTGTGTTGACTAATCCCTATTCTCTTGAGAAATTCTACTATTTGTATTGCTCTGAGTTAGCCTGCATATCAGTGGCCCCTTATGCTGATCTGTTGTATTGGAGTCAATACTTTTAGGGTGGCTTGTCAGCCCTAAGCTTGCACTTTTGAGCATCACTCTGACCAACCTTGTAATCGTCTGATTCGAATCAAGAAGTGTATGGTCTTCCTTGGTCATTGGTTGTCCATATTTTTTGAAGTATTTACCACTCGGAGCAATCCGTGTTATCTACCTGCTCACAGAAATGTTAAAGGGTATACTTCCCTAAAGAGAACCCCCCTTGAGTAGGTGATGTACTGGACGTGTTTAATTTTCATTCTCTACTTTTGTTAAAAGCGGATACCCCAGTACCTCCTCTACAGTTTGGCACGCACGGTGGGACCTTTGCATTTCTGTGAGAGGTATTTTTGCCCTATTACATTTGCAAGTAGGTACATGACCCATACACGCGCAGATAAGGAGTCTCTTCGTGCTCGGAGGAGCCTTAACAAGTTAGCAATAACCACGGCTAGTGAGTCTACCTCCCCTCTACCCTCCCTAAATTTATCTATTGATTTGGGTGTGACACCATTGTCAAAAGAGGGGTATAGGAAAACTCTAGACTTCTCCTAAAATACCTCCGAAGAAACACCAGTACAAATGGAGGATCTCTCTCATTAACTCTCTAAATTAAACATCAAATTTCCTACCTTCAAAGGACAAGCTTATGAGGATGCTGATGATCATGTGAGGAGATTTATCTCTTTATGCCGTGGACGAGGTCTGCAGAATAGAGAGGATGCAATGTTGGCACTTTTTCCATCCACATTGGAGGGTCTTGCGGATAAATGGTATAGTCAATATGCAGATGGCCATTTCACTACGTGGGAGGCTTTGAAGGCGGCGTTCTTACAGACATTCCGACCAAGTGATTCCTCGGAAAGAGCTCTAGATCAGCTAGAGAATTTGAAGCTAAGACCAGGTGAATCTTTTCATGAACTTCACACTAGAACAAAAGCACTTGTTGCACGTCTGCCACATGCTCCAGGTGACTTTTTGGTTAAAAAGTGGATAGAGAAGGCTCTGTCCAGGTCATCTGAGCAGAAGCTTCGTGAGTCTCTTAGATTGGATGCCACCCTCAATGATTTTGTTGCAGCGGCATCACGCATTGAAGAAGCAAGGCAACATTTTGAAGGGGATACACAACCTAAGTATGCTGCAGACCTGGATCCTATTGAGCAACTAAGGAGGGAAGTGGAGGCATTAAAAATGCAACAAAATCAACAAGAAGAGAAGGTCTTGCCACCACTGCGTCGCACTGATGATGAAGTAGCTCAACTTCACCGAGAGTTAGAAGACTTGAAGACCACTCAGGATATAAAGAGACAAATTTGGTGTACAATCTGTAATAACAATGGACATTCCAACGCTAATTGCCCTATTAAGGTAAGCTGTCAATTTTGTGGAAAAGATGGTCATGAAGCAAGGGATTGCTACTACCTCAAGGGTACACAGCAAAGAAGTAACCCTCAAACTTTGGATTCATACTATGCTAGTACTTCAAATACATCTCATAGGGAGGAGAATCGGCCCGCAAAGCCTAGATACAATAGACCTTTGATGTGTTATCGTTGTGGTGAGTATGGCCACATGCAAAATCGGTGTTCTCTTCCAAAAGATGCGCCTCCTTGTCAACATTGTCCAGAGGCCAATGATCATTATACCAAAGATTGCCCAAGAGGTCGTCCTGCTCCAATCCACATGATTGCAGTCTCTCCACATGAAGAAGGGAAAACCACTCAGTCTTATGCCGTTTCATCCTCTGCAATGCCCATAATGACTAGAGCTAGGCAAGCGGCTGCAACCCATGGAGATGAACAACAAGGATTTCAGGATAAAGAGGAGGAAAAGAAGTCTGGATGGAAAGACTAGGTAGAAATTGAAGGAGCTTATGATAAGATGACTACCTCTCTAAAGGACCAACCAACCAGTCTGCAAGAAAACACTTAGGTGGTAAACATTGAACAGGTCTTGAAAGGTATTCATCATAAGGTTAGTCTATATGAAGTTATAAGGATGGATTCAAAAATAAGAAGTGACTTACTGAAGATTATACACTCTGCTCACTTGGTCCAATCACCTAGTATAGATGGTTTCACGGTTGCTTTTCCCCCTGCACCCTTAGCAGACTACCAAAGTTCAAGATTATCAGTTTGTATAAAGGATGGAGCTCTTACAGGTGTGATCATAGATGGAGGCTCTGGTATCAATTTGATGCCAGATTTTACAATGAAGAAGCTAAATTTGAACCCCACCAAAATGGCACCATTTACTGTTACACTAGTAGATCAACATCGGATTGCGCCTCTTGGCATTATTGAAAAGGTACGGATGATAGTACAAGGTTGCCACTTTGTGTTGGATTTTGTTGTTATTGCACTTCCACAGGAGACTTCCTATCCTTTGCTCCTGGGGAGACCTTGGCTGAGACAAGCAAAAGCTTTGCAAGATTGGGGGAAAAATAAACTATGGATTTCAACAAGCACCAATAGCCAACTGCAACTACATTTGGAAGAAGGGTTTGATTCAGGAAAAACCACTGGATATACTGTGGATACTCGGGTAATGCCCTCTCTACCCCAAGAAGATGATACATTGTTAAATTGGATGATGGGAATTGCAGAGTGTTGCACAGTAGAGATCAATGAAATTGAGGAAGAAGTTGCAGATAAGGAAGTTACAGAAAAGAGCAATGAAGACCACAAGGTGTTGGAGAATGAGCAATTGAAGGAAAATACAAGCTTTGAGGAGGCAACCAATATAAAAGTATCAGAGAGGGAAGATTATGAACCTAAGAGCAGAGAAGATCTTCCTTTTGCAGATATACCTCAAGGATGGATGAAAGAACAGGTTGCAGAATATAAATTAAAATCCACTCCTGCATATAGTGGAGATGATTTCTCAAGCAAGACCAATCCTGAAACATTGGTTCAAGAAGTAAATTTAGGGGATGAAGAGAACCCTCAAATGGTCCATTTGGCATCCTGGTTGTGGCATTATCCTCTCTTGCTACAGAAGGTAACTTCTTTGCTTTTTACTTATAAAAGTGTCTTCGCATGGTCCTACAAAGATCTAACAGGGATACCAGAAGAGCTTCGATTACATCGGATACCCTTAGTTGAGGGAGCCGCGCCTGTAAGAAGTAGACCATATCGACTCAATCCGAAGTATGTAGAGGCAGTAAAAGCAGAGATTACAAAACTAGAAGAAGCGGGTATAATTATTCCAGTAGAACATTCCAGGTGGCTTTCCTCTATGGTTATTGTGCCCAAGAAAAATAGTGAAAAAATAAGAGTATGTGTTGATTTCCGTGCTTTGAATAAAGTGACTATCCAAGATGGATTTCCTCAGCCCTTCACAGAGCAAGTGCTTGAGGAAGTAGCTGGTCACACTTTGTATAGTTTCTTCGATGGTTTTAGTGGCTACAACCAGATAGTAATTCACCCTGATGATAGGGACAAAACAGCCTTTGTTACTCCCTGGGGCACTTATGTCTATACTCGTATGGCTTTTGGTTTGAAGAATGCGCCAGCTTCATTTAATAGAACGATGTATCTGATATTGGGCAAATGGTTAACAACCTTTCTCCACATATTTATGGATGACTTTTTAGTATTCTCAGGTACAGATAGAAGGGCGGCAGTTCAAGATTTCCATGATCATTTGGAAAATCTAAAAGAAATTTTTGAGCAATGTCTCAAAACGGGTTTGAAATTGAATCCTGACAAATGTCACTTTTTGGTCACTAAGGGTACTCTTCTTGGTCACATAGTATCTACTGAAGGTATAACTGTTGACCCTGCAAAGGTTACAGCTATTCTTTCTATGCCAATTCCACAAAGCCCAAAGGAAGTGCAAAGTTTCTTGGGCCATGCAGGGTATCACAGAAGATTCATTAGGATGTATTCGGAAATTGCTAAGCCCTTGTCAAGGCTTACCAGTAAAAAGATCCCTTTCTCATGGAGTGCTGAAGCCGACAAAGCATTTTGTGAACTAAAGTTGAGGCTATGTACTGCTCCACTTTTAAGTGTTCCTAATTGGTCATTGGAATTTCATGTGCATACAGATGCTAGTCTTCATGCTGTTGGTGCAGTTCTAGCTCAACCATCATCTCACAAAGTGGATAGACCTATCTCTTATGCAAGCAGACTAAACCAAGCTGAAAGAAATTACAGTACAACGAAAAGAGAAGGTTTGGCTATCGTATTTGTTCTTCAGAAATTTAGACATTATCTCCTTGGTGTACATTTCATTGTTATCTCTGATCATCAGCCCTTGAAATATTTGATAAACAAACCTAGAGTAGCTGGAAGGATTTGGAGATGGTTACTCCTATTTCAGGAATTTAATTTTGATATTCATATTAAGCCAGGAAAAGAGCACTACATGGCAGATCAAGTGTCCAGGACGGCAATGAGTGAAAAGGCAATAGGTATCAATGATGAACTAGTGGATAGCAATCTCTTCCTAGTAACAATTCGGACTGGTGGGTATGATGAAATTCTTCATGTTCTCACTACTGGAAAGATCCCAGAACACTTGACACCTGTAGAAAAAAGAAGATTACTTTTGAAAACCAAAGCCTATTCTCTTATAAATGGTAATTTATATAAATACTGTCAGGATGATATCTTGAGAAGGTGTGTCTATCCAGAGGAGGTAAATCTTTTGCTAGAGGCAGCACACAGTGAAGGACACCTAAAGGGGGAAGAATTGGCTCATAGAATCATCCACAAGGGTTTATGGTGGCCTCATATTTTCAAAGATGCAATCAAGTTTGCTAAAGAATGCCACATCTGCCAGAGGTGTGCTCCCACGCCAACCAGATTGAATTTCCAACCATTAGTCATATCTACCGGATGGCTTCCATTTGAACGATGGGGTCTTGATTTCATAGGGCCAATTAGCCCAACTGGGCAACCAGGAGGTAAAAAGTATATTTTGATGGCCACATGTTATGCCACTAAATGGATAGAGGCTAAAGCTACTGTGGATTGCACGGCTCTGACAGTAGCTAAATTTATGTATAAACGTATTTTCTCAAGATTTGGTTGCCCACTGGAAATTACTAGTGATAGGGGCACACATTTTGTAAATCAATTGCTCCAGTTTATATTTGACAAGTACAAAATCTTCCATAAAAAGTTTTGTGCCTATTACCCAAGGGCAAATGGCCAAGCAGAGAGTTCCAATAAGATTTTGATCGGACTACTTTGCAAATTATCTTTTGATCATCAAAGCTCTTGGCCACTAGCACTAATTGGTGCAATTTAGGCTTTCAGAACCACGAAGAGGGGAACCACAGGCGAGACTCCATTTCACTTAGTTTATGGGAAAGAGGCATTGGCACCATTTGAGTTTATCATCAGAAAAGAAATTGGAATCAAAACCATTGGAATTGAACCCCCCATTCAGAGATTGGTGGCATTAGAAGAGTATAGAGAAGAGGCAATGCAGAAACTTCTGGTGACACAAGAAGAGCGCAAGAGATTGCATGACAGGTATCTGAGATCCAATGAAGTTCAGGAAGGGTCTATGGTTTTAGTGCATCAGGTTCCACCAATTCAAACTAAATTGGCACCCAAGTGGATAGGACCTTATAAGGTAATCAAGGTATTGCCACATGGCGCTGTGCATCTGGAAGATATGCAAGGTAAAAGGATTCCTTTGGTCAACATCTCCAGAGTGAAGAAGTATCTAAACTAAGTCGACTTGGAAGAATTTCAACCACTGTACATACCACGTGTCATTCGAGTATTAGGGTATCTCGTTGGTTGAGTATTTGCAGTTATTCTGTCATTCAAGTATTTGCAGTATTTCATTCAATAAGAAGAAGTTGCACCAGGGATGGTGCAAAAGCTTGATGTGGGGGTCTGTAGTACCCCTCCTCCTTTCCTCACTCTTGCTAGGCATGCAAAAAGTCTCCTCGACTCGTGGCCACCAATATCCGTTTCATCCCCTCCTCACCCCGCCTCCTTATCTCTCTCTCTCTCTCTCTCTCTCTCTCTCTCTCTCTCTCTCTCTCTCTCTCTCTCTCTCTCTTCCCTCCCCGCCACCCCACCCCGCACCCCCCTCCCGCCACCCCACCCCACTCCCCTGCTTCCCTCCCCCATTTCACCCCTCACGCACACATGCGCCCCCCGTCTCTCTCTCTCTCTCTCTCTCTCTCTCTCTCTCTCTCTCTCTCTCTCTCTCTCTCTCTCTCTCTCTCTCTCTCTCTCTCTCTCTCTCTCTCTCTCTCTCTCTCTCTCTCTCTCTCTCTCTCTCTCTCTCTCTCTCTCCCCTCCCCGCCACCCCACCCCGAGCCCCCATCCCGCCACCCCACCCCACTCCCCCGCTTCCCTCCCCCATTTCACCCCTCACGCACACATGCGCCCCTCTCTCTCTCTCTCTCTCTCTCTCTCTCTCTCTCTCTCTCTCTCTCTCTCTCTCTCTCTCTCTCTCTCTCTCTCTCTCTCTCTCTCTCTCTCTCTCTCTCCCCTCCCCGCCACCCCACCCCGTGCCCCCATCCCGCCACCCCACCCCACTCCCCCGCTTCCCTCCCCCATTTCACCCCTCACGCACACATGCGCCCCCGCCCCCTCACATGCACACCCTCTCTCTCTCACTCTCTCTCTCTCTCTCTCTCTCTCTCTCTCTCTCTCTCTCTCTCTCTCTCTCTCTCTCTCTCTCTCTCTCTCTCTCTCTCTCTCTCTCTCTCTTCCCTCCCCGCCACCCCACCCCGCATCCCCATCCCGCCACCCCAACCCACTCCCCCGCTTCCCTCCCCCATTTCACCCGTCACGCACACATGCGCCCCCCCTCTCTCTCTCTCTATCTCTCTCTCTCTTTCTCTCTCTCTCTCTCTCTCTCTCTCTCTCTCTCTCTCTCTCTCTCTCTCTCTCTCTCTCTCTCTCTCTCTCTCTCTCTCTCTCTCTCTCTCTCTCTCTCTCTCTCTCTCTCTCTCTCTCTCTCTCTCTCTCTCTCTCTCTCTCTCTCTCTCTCTCTCTCTTCCCTCCCCGCCACCCCACCCCGCACCCCCATCCCGCCACCCCACCCCACTCCCTCCCTTCCTCCCCCATTTCACCCCTCACGCACACATGCGCCCCCCGTCTCTCTCTCTCTCTCTCTCTCTCTCTCTCTCTCTCTCTCTCTCTCTCTCTCTCTCTCTCTCTCTCTCTCTCTCTCTCTCTCTCTCTCTCTCTCTCTCTCTCTCTCTCTCTCTCTCTCTCTCTCTCTCTCTCTCTCTCTCTCTCTCTCTCTCTCTCTCTCTCTCTCTCTCTCTCCCCCCTCCCCGCCATCCCACCCCGCGCCCCCATCCCACCACCCCACCCCACTCCCCCGCTTCCCTCCCCCATTTCACCCCTCACGCACACATGCGCCCCCGCCCCCTCACATGCACCCCCTCCCTCTCTCTCTGTCTCTCTCTCTCTCTCTCTCTCTCTCTCTCTCTCTCTCTCTCTCTCTCTCTCTCTCTCTCTCTCTCTCTCTCTCTCTCTCTCTCTCTCTCTCTCTCTCTCTCTCTCTCTCTCTCTCTCTCTCTCTCTCTCCCCCCCCCGCCACCCCACCCCGCGCCCCCATCCCGCCACCCCACCCCACTCCCCCGCTTCCCTCCCCCATTTCACCCCTCACGCACACATGCGCCCCCCGCCCCCTCACATGCACCCCCTCCCTCTCTCTCTCTCTCTCTCTCTCTCTCTCTCTCTCTCTCTCTCTCTCTCTCTCTCTCTCTCTCTCTCTCTCCCCTCCCCGCCACCCCACCCTGTGCCCCCATCCCACCACCCCACCCCACTCCCCCGCTTCCCTCCCCCATTTCACCCCTCACTCACACATGCGTCCCCCGTCTCTCTCTCTCTCTCTCTCTCTCTCTCTCTCTCTCTCTCTCTCTCTCTCTCTCTCTCTCTCTCTCTCTCTCTCTCTCTCTCTCTCTCTCTCTCTCTCTCTCTCTCCCCTCCCCGCCACCCCACCCCGCGCCCCCATCCCACCACTCCACCCCACTCGCTCGCTTCCCTCCCCCATTTCATCCCTCACGTACACATGCGCCCCCCCCACACACATGCATATACATACATACCCTCACACACATACACAACCACACATATACATACACACACATCCATACATTCACACACATCCGCACATACTCACTCACACATACTCACACACATGCATGACCTCATCCACACACATGCACTCTCTCACACATATGCATGACCTCATCCACACACATGCACTCTCTCACACACATGCATTACCTCATCCACACACATGCACTCTCTCACACACATGCACCACACCCCCACACAATCACACACACACCCATGTGACATACACACCCCCCCGTCACACACATATACCCACATACACCCGCACCATTACACATCCACCCCGCACAATTCTGGAGACAATTACTCCTTCCAAGCCATCTCAGGAGATGCCAGATATAGAGCTTGATGAATGTGAGGAAATCATCCTGCAAATGTGAACATGGAAGAAGAAATGAGAAGGAAACAACAACAACCCATGCAGGAGGCTTAGGAAGAGAAGGAAGAAGCTGCTTCTGGTCCGAGAGTTCAGTGTGCTCAAGATGTATCAGTCATCATCGCAGATAAATAGGGCTTGAAATTAAAGTGGAATGGTGGAAAAGTGAAAGTAGTCGCCGCCAACCCTTCACGGCCACTACCTATTTTTGAGGATTCAATTCAAATCAAGGGAATATTTGACCTACCCCCTAATTTTGAGAGATCAACCGGTGCGTGATCAGTGGACGTGAAGATTCGGCAAGGCTCTCTTGACCTATGGAGGCCTATTAAAGCAATGGATTTTTTGCTCATTGGGGTACAACAATTTTAGAGATACAGTGGTTCCTGGGTACGTGCAGAAGTCCTCTCTTACACTTGGTGGTTTCAAGTCTATTGTAGGAGCTACTCTGTAGTGTGTATACAGAGGGTAGGCTTCTCAGTGGAGGGCTATGAGCACTATAGTGTAAGAGAGTAGCTTGGATTTATTTTCTTTTCTGTGAGTCAGTGTGTTGATTAATCTCTATTCTCTTGAGAAATTCTACTATTTGTATTGCTCTGAGTTAGTCTGCATATCAGTGGCCCCTTATGCTGATCTGTTGTATTGGAGTCAATACTTTTAGGGTGGCTTGTCAGCCCTAAGCTTGCACTTTTGAGCGTCACTCTGCCCAACCTTGTAATCGTCTGATTCGAATCAAGAAGTGTATGGTCTTCCTTGGTCATTGGTTGTCCATATTTTCTGAAGTATTTACCACTCTGAGCAATCCGTGTTATCTACCTGCTCACAGAAATGTTAAAGGGTATACTTGCCTAAAGAGAACCCCCCTTGAGTAGGTGATGTACTGGACATGTTTAATTTTCATTCTCTACTTTTGTTAAAAGCGGATACCCCAGTACCTCCTCTACAATCATAAATAAATTAAACACATACACTTATTCTATTTAATACTTTCTTTATTTCTTATATCCAGACTAATTCATTTTCCTTTTACTTATTTATATCTCTCTCTCTCTCTCTCTCTCTCTCTCTCTCTCTCTCTCTCTATATATATATATATATATATATATATATATATATATATATATATATATATATATATATATATATATATATATATGTGTGTGTGTGTGTGTGTGTATGTGTGTGTCTGTGTATACTTATGTATATACATTATCTCATAATATAATTTTTCTTAGTCATTTTCTTTACCAATCTCTTCATTTTCCTCTTCTTTACTTTCTTCTTCTTCATTTTCAATAGTTCTTTCTTCCATAATTTCAAATCCTTCATGTGCCCTCTATTTAAATAGCTTAATCTACTTCTCGATCTGAAAAAATTCTTTCCTTTTCTCTTTGTGAAGGAAGTCATCTCCTTCTATCTGAATCTTCTCGAGTGTTGCTTTAGTAAATTCATGACATATTCTCCTCTTATCTCTAAGAGGTGGCTGCTTTTTCACACTATCTGTAAGTTGATTACTATAATCAGGAAGTGGAAATGCCACTCGTTTTACGTTTTTCTCAATTGTTTTTTTTTATAAAAAATACTTTATCATTATCACTTTGTTTAAACTTTGCTATTTCTTTATACATAGAAATAGATTGAACATGGATCATATAATCTTCTCTTTTTCCATTAACTAACTTTCGAAGATCAAACAATATATCAATGAATGAAATTTTATCAAAGACACTCGAAATCTCTTCATCAAGATCGAGGCCGCTACATCCATAGAAACGTGTTTGGATGTCTGACACATACTGTTTCTTCCATTTGTTAAGTTTAGAAAACATGTGAAATTGAAATGAACTGGTTGAAGAAAGTGCTATGAAACTTGATATGAACATACTTACATTTGGGATCTTTTCACTTTCCAAGCTTCCATAGTCCCTATTTTTCAAAGATTTATTTAAAAACCTTGATCTTCAAACTCTTCAAGAATAGGCATGGTCTAAAAAGAAGTTATATTTCTAACATGATTTAGACAAATCATCATAGACTCGATCGCCTTATTTCCATGCTTGCTTCAGATTTATGCATAGGCGGATCCATCCTCCAAGAGTCTTGTTTCCATCCTCAAGGCACTAATGTATGATTTACCAAGTATTAGTGAGTAACTTAAATTATCTTTAACAAAGAAGTTCTTATAGTCACTCACATCACCAATTGTAACTTGTACCTATGGGCATGCTCCAGAAAGCTCCCTTGGCATTGTATTGGCTGCCCAAATCCTGCGGCCTGGCTGCATATCAATCGGCCATTTTCCTTTTTCGTAAAGATCTTTGGTTTTAAGTTCAATCTTTGGTCCATGATCAATTAGGACAACCACAGGAGAGTTAATCCTGTCCAATTTTACCAATATCTCTGTCATAGCTCGAGCCTATTGGTCCTTTGAGTAGTAGCTTGATGGAACAGTTTTTGAAATAATCTTATCCAAAAACATTTCTTCATGTGCACAAGGATGTGCAATACATTTAATTTCATCAATCACATTTCTTTCTTTGAACTTGTGCCTGCAATGCATGAGTAGGTAGATCTTCTTCCATTCTTTCAACTTCTTGACTATGAGTTATAGGTTGTCGCTTGCGTCTTAAAAGGTTAATAATCACCTGTAAGAATTCTCTCTTTGCTATCCCTAACAATTCTCCTAGTGTGAATTCAATCACACTATCATCATATTAGATGTTGAAGCAAAATTACTCGAAGTATCAGGAAAAAATATCTTCATTCTTCCTCTTCAAAGTTTATATTAACTTTTTCCCTAGTTTTCGTATCATAGATCATCTTCTCCTTCATAAACGCTAGGTTTTTAGCTACAGCTTCTTTAAAAATCTCACACAAGTACTTATTATGCTTAGGAGAGTCACACCAAATGCACCTCTTAATCTTAGGGGCTTTTTGACTTTTACTTACTGGTGCTTGTGAAGCTTGAGATTCAAACATTTGTTTTACACTTTGAATCATAAGATCATTGAATTTCTTAAACATGTCTTCCATTGTACTAGCAGGCAAAGCATCCTTTGGCAGTGGTGGGTTCAACTGGAAATTCTATACAGGTTGTTGAACAGTCTATGTTTGTTATTCCTACATATTATCATACCAACTCTGTATAAATTTAGATAGAGTTCTTTGTTTTTCAATGTACCCTCTAACAGCTTCTTCCACATTATCCTAGTCTGTAGTAAGATCAATATCAGTTCCTATATGTTGCAATTGTGGGAAAAGTTCTTCTCCGGCTTTCGCATCTGTAGCCAGTAGAAAGAAGGATACTTTCTCTTGAGCTATAGCCCTCCTATCATATTCAGATAAGTCTCCAAATTACTGATCAAATTCTATTTTTATGTCTAAAATAGATTGGTCTTTAGGTTTGCGTATCCATTTTAAAAATGTTGACCTAGTCACTTTATCATCGTCATCAAGTACAAACATTCTCGTGAGTATTATCTTATATTGAGACCATCTTGTTTCCCCTTCTACAACTAGTCGGGGTGCATCCATAACTAGTCGGTCACCAAGTAAGTCGTGGCTTTTCTTATAAAGGAGAGAGAGAAGTAATCAAGAATTCTTCCCTCTCAGAAGAACATGGTTCAAATCCAACTATAAAAGCATAAATCAACTTTGACCACATGGAAGAATGGATAGGCTGGAGTAGATGGTTTGAATCTCTTTGATTTACCTCATTTGCATATTCATAAAAGCGAAGGGGGTATTGTAAGTATTTAAACTCGAATTTGAATCCTTATTTCGTTCACACAAACCTATTTTTATTAATTATTTTAATTGTTTATTTATTTATATTTTTATTCTTATGTTTAGCGTAAAAAGGAAAACATTTTATCCGTCATCACTAGACTATAGTAAAAGTAACATCATCAATTTACAGTTATATTTATCGTTGAAAGTGTACGCTTGCAAGAACTTTACCTACAACAAACGGTAGTTAAATTAGAAAAGCTTCAACATTTTTCAAGTTGAAGAGTAGAATATTTATAGCTCAACGATCAAGGTTCTTTTGTATACGACAAACATATGAACATGCAAAGAAAAAAAAAGCCTCTTATATACAATAATTGTTGTAAGTTTTAACTACTCAAAACACGTGTGTGCATACACATGTTCTATTGCAGAAGTTCGAGCAGTAATGACGCTTCTTTTGTTTACCTACACATTAAACATTTTTATATGCCAACTAGCTGCGAAGAGCATATGGTCCGTGAATGTGGCAGCTAGGTGCATTAGTGCAACTTTGAACAGAGAGGAAAAAAAAAATTGATGTTGTCACCGATTAACATAGAACAATTCTAAAGCACTTACTTGCACAATGATATGAAAGGATGACTGCATATTCTCGAAAATTGGGCATAATCACGCATGATGTTTTTCTTCATCTGTTTCCTTCCTCACGAGACTTTCATACACGTCTTAAATAATGAAAATTCTATAATATATAACATTAAATGAACGAGAAAGAACCTTAGCGAAAGACTTTTATCGCATATGCAAGCTTTAAGTTTCTTTTACTTTATTTCTGGTAGGATTGCCCGACTCCCTCAGACAACCATCCATCCATTAGTGCTTAAACACATCACTACTAACTAGCACACAGTCTCTGTTTACTATTTATATACAGATTTCATCTCTTTCCCCTTCACATTCAATTTACATATTTGCTTAAGTCAAAGTATTAATCAAAGATACCAACAATGCTATGGGAAGAAGCACTTATAACTGAGTGCATAAGCAGAATTTGTTTGTAAGATTGATGCCTAGTTCTCCTCTGCGAGTCTTTTTTTCCCTCTTAACTGCTACAGCACTCGTGTTATTGTTCAGAATGGTTGATTGTCTATTGTCTTCGAAAAATACATGTCTCTGCAACAAAGTGACTTGATCTTTGGACTGTACAATAAGCCATTAGGACTCTGCGCAGAACTCTGTTTCAGCTGATTCTCTGGATGGTGTTGTGAAGAGGATTCAGCAAGACTGCCCTCGGAGTGAGCCATTTCCGAACAAGAGGTTTTTGACTACTTTACGGAAGAAGAAGTGTCATGTTGCTCGTGCAACTGAAGAATCTCTTGAGATCCGCTAACACTAGCCTGCTCATTAGCCTACCGCCATTCCAACTGCTTGGAAGTCCCATCATAGCTATCTACCTCTTTGACAGGCTTGCCAACGCTGTGGCGAGCACCATTTTCCTGTCCACGTAAAGCCCAACTTCGAAGATTCTGTTTTACAGAACTTCCTCTATCACGGTGAGCAGTTTTAGATTCATGCACTTTACTACTCCCGCGAAGATGGCTCATCCCTTTGCCAATCTCCTCCTTATGGTCAAGACCTGGTAGATCTTCTCGTTCTACTTCTCTAGATGGAACAATCTGCTTGATGTTCTTATAATGTGTTTATCTATCAGTAGAATGAGCAGGATCCACCCATCTGGCATGCCACAGACTCACCTCCTTGTCTTCCATTGATTTTGAACAAGCTGAATGTGTTAGATCTGTCTTCTCCGAAGCTTTGTTATGCTTATGATTTGCTGAGGATTCATTACGTTCGCATCGCCTATAAGATCTAATGTGTTTAGAATTACATTCGATTTCTTCAGAGCCTACTTCAGGGTCACAGTTGTGGAGCTATAACGGCAAATCCAGAAAATGCTTGATCTATTGTGATTGATCTTGCTGCGGAAAAAAAACTTCGAGCACCTTTTTAATCGGCCGCCCCCTCAGGAATGTCTCCTTCTCCTCCATGTACGCCCTTGTTCTTTTGGTATTTCCTCCATATTGCATAACCGGAAGCCACATATGCCCTTTCGTTTCTTCTTCCGACCTCAAAATCCTTCCTTTCCTTCTTTTTCGAACAAAGCGGATCAAACTCCAAGAATTTTCCTGAATGCCCTTCGCTACCTTGAGCACCGGATAATTATTACATCTGCATTTTTGTTTTTCCTTTCAAGAAGTGCACTTTTAGTGTCTTAGTGTCCAACTGATGTACATTCTAACCGTCATGAGTTGTGGTGCACAAATGCTATGAATAGTGGCCATTTGGCATGTGGGAGCAAAGGTCTCATCAAAATCAATGCCTCTCTCTTGAGCATAACCTCTTGCAACAAGCCTCCCCTTAGACTTGTTAATTGTTCCATTAGTTTATGTTTCAACTTGTATACCCATTTTGTACCATTGATCTTTTATCCTAGAGGAAAACCACATAAAGAACAGGTACCATTCTTCATAACAGCATCATATTCTCATTGCATAGTAGCCATCCAATTTTCTGAGTTGCTTGTTTCATTAGAAGAAATGGTCTCCTTCTCAATGTAAAGACTAGCGACAGTCATCGCATAGTAATCTGATACAAAAGAACCATAATGCAAGCATGAACGAGTATGATATGGGAGAACTGCATCTAATTTCCTATGTCTCAAAGTGCACACCAACCACTTAGGCATACTTTTGGCCACCTCTATATGAAGCCTCTCATCAACAAGTGCATAAGAAATGGAATGATTTTTATCATTATTTGAAATGTGAAAAGGATCAGAAACTACCTCATTTTGTCCAACAGGTCAAACTCCACCTATTAAAGAGCCAATAAAGTGTCATACACATCTTTAGAGCTAACTCAAGTCTCCCTAGTACATGAAAGTAATGGTTGAGTTGCATGATATGTAGACAAAAAAGACACACACATGAGCAACAAATGACTTGTGACCATGCCAAACCTCATAAGGAGTCATAGATTTCAGTTCTTTGGTGGGACACCTATTAAGTACATATGTTGCATACATAACATCCTCAAGTCAAAAGCTTTGTGGTAAAGTCTAACTTTTGACCATACACCTCACCATTTGCATGAGAGACATGTATTTTCTTTCAATAACTTTAATTTGCTGAGGTGTATATGACACTATAGACTGATGTTTTATCCCACGCTTAGCGAGAAATGTATTAAAATCAAAAGATATGTATCCCCGACTCTAACACAATGGAGAGTGCCTAATTTACATGTTGACTAATGCTCAACCATAATTAGAAAGTATTTTGAAGCACATAAACACATCAGAATTTGCTTTCAATGGATACATCCATGCACGGCTGGAGAAAACCATCAATTGAAGTCGCCAGGTAAAGGTATTTCCCAAAAGAACGCACAATTGATCGGTGCAAGCCCAAGAACACACGATTCCCAAAAGCGAATGGGCTCGATACTCATAGCCTTTGGAATTATGATATTTGAGGGCTTCATATTAACCTTGAGTGGCCACAACTTGTGGCCAAAAACATAACTATCTTCCAATTCACTCACACGATTAATCAGAGCAAGCCCAAGAACACTAGAAACCCAAACACGATTTCTTCGATGGATAGCAGAAATTTCCCCAAAACCGCAAAACCACAATGCGAAAGCGAAACGATGAGGCTTAAAAACCCGAAAAAATAGAGGAATGGAAGAAGGTCATGATCATTCTCCAACAAACAGTTTGGAGTGAGGTTTGCTCGGCTTATGGTTTACATGCCGGGTGCCCATGTGCATGCTTGCTAGCCCTTGTTAAATATCTATGACGCAAAGACCTTGAACACACACACACACACACACACACACACACACATATATATATATATATATATATATATATATATATATATATATATATATATATATATATATATATATATATATATATATATATATATATATATATGAGTCTCTGTGAGGAATCATGTGTGTACCCATCATATTTTGTGTTTATGTGCATAATCAAATTATCATACTTGTATGAAAGCATTCATTAAGATACATTCATTGCATTCTAATAAAGGTCCATACTCAGCCGGAGGGCTATTGTGGCTATTGGAGAGGCATGCAAACTGAATAGTGGGCTGGCTAACAAACTGGCAGCCAAATGGATGATTAAGGCTTGGTGCAATAGGGAGGCCTCGTGGGCCAAGCTGATCTTCAGAAACAAGAATGAGTTGGCCCTCATGGGGTTCCCGAAATGGAAGAATCTTGACATCATGACCCTGCTATTCTCCCCGATACCCGTCTTCCCGAAAGGCTCCAATCTCATGTGCTCCCTTTGGAAGGGCTGGAATAAAGTCAAAAGCTTCACAAGAATTAGTGAGGATTGGAAGTGGGCGGCCGGAATCAGACAAAACGACTCTATCTGGTTTCCGATACATGGCATCCGGAGTGTGGAGTCGTGGAACATTCAAAATGCCAAGAAGTTATGGAACAAAGGATTCAAAAAATGGAAACACCTCTGGAAACATGACACCAACAGCTGGATCAACTTCGAGGATATCGACCCTCGCATAAACATCTCCTACGAAGAATGGAACACTTTGCAAAGCAGATGCCTCGCTTGGGATCGTCACAAGACTCGCCTTCTCATGGGACACGACACACCGAACTCGCTTGGTCTCAAATGGCACAATGGAAATAGCCTACTCAAAATCCCGAACATCAAAGAAACGGCTGACCTCCAGATCAGCCTCAACAAGAAGTGGTGCCTGTCTTGGACGCGGACTCGGTGGGACATGAAATTCATGGGTATCTGGCACCCCCTAATAGAGATTAAGAAGTCTGTCCTCTTATGGCAAATTCTTCATCGAGGAATTTGGACCAACCATAAGGCTAGCAAACTTTGTGGGATCCCTCCTTGGTGCAAACGCTGCCAGCGTGCTATCGAAGATGTCCCACACATCTTCCTTACTTGCCCCAACTCCTACAGAATCTGGCAGACGGTTGGAATGAAAATCAGACTTCAAAAACAGCTTAGTTGGAAACAAGTCCTTTTGGGAGAAGCGATCGGCTGCTCTGCGACACTCTGGAACGCCATCAGAGGGGAAGTCCTGTGGAAAATTTGGCGGGAGAGGTGTGCTCTCAACTTCGGCGATCCCCCCAGGGAGTGGTCGATTGAGAAATCACTATTCCTCCTTGGCAAAAGAATTGTTAACAGTAAGAAATCCCCCCCCTTCAGGCACCATCAAGTCCTCCTTTTGATCAACAACAAGCTCAAACCCAAGTGGGCCCCGCATGAGGGCGACCTAGGATTCAATCAAGCTTCCCCTGCTTTGTGGGATTTGGGGGGTCCCGTGGGCACTAGTCCCCTTCTATTGTACCTTTGTTTCTTCATTTAATTTAAGTCCGGGAGAGTAGGCTATTGCCGAACTTCCTTTATATTAAAAAAAAAATAAACGTCCATACTTTTCAAACCATGCATTCATTCGTATCCTATATTTTCGATGCACATGCCGAATGAGATAATGATGTTTGATGAATTTAGATTGGGGTATGTATTTTAGCACAACTTTTGATAGCGTAGAGGAACTCTATTAGATACGAAGAGAGTAAAATTGTTAAAGAAAAGGGATGAAGATGATTAAAAATTTGACTAAGACATTATCAAAGATGAACCAGATCAGGTGATATCTATTCTTTTTTGTTTGTACATATTTCTTTTCATTGCATTGCATAATTTTCATTCATATTTAATATTTTCAAAATTAAAAAAAAAAGGGCTAATGATGATACCAAGTTTACTAAGTGAAAACTGCTGAATTGAGTAGGAATACATTTTCTTGTAACTCTATTTGGAATCCTTTAAAATAAGGTCAAGGAATGATAGTCCAATATAGATTTGAAGCTCACGTACAAAGATTGAGTTTTTTTTGTACAAATAGGAGTATGTTTGTGCATGATAAGCATACCCAATAGAGATACTAGTTCTTGCATATGCATACCTCTAGATGCTTTGCCTCGAAGAGGGATTAAGCATTTCCTCTAACAACAAGAGAACTAGGAATATTATTGAAAATTGAAAATAGATGTTTATACTTTTTCCCTACCTAAAAAGTAGAAGTTCTACATGAAATTTGAGGGAGGACATCTCGGGTTCAATTCTTGTGGCTCGACGTAGCTTGCAAGGTGGCATTAAGGTGTCTAGGAAGCTCTGATAGCCTTGAAAATTTGTATAAATATGTAGCCATACATGATCTTTATACATGCAAAACCATATGGCTAAAAAAAATTTCCTATACAATATTTTATAGGGTCTAAGTGGAAAAAGATTATATTTTTCCAAAATGCACATGGCATATGAATGTTCTAGAAAATCCATTTGCATGTGAAATTTAGGCTATAGACTTCCTTTGATAGGCTTTACAAGTGTATGAATTTTCATGTGATTTGGAGACATTGAAATTTTTACCCTAATTTTCAAAATTTGACCAACTTTGACCGCTACCCTAGATTTGCTCGATTTATTCCAAAGTTTGCATGTGAATGCCCTTTGACATCCTTGATGCATTTTGGATTTCTTAGGGAATTCTGACTACCTTCACTGAATGTGTTTCCTGTAGGCCTTCATGAATGAGAGAGGAGAGAAAATCTTGACGACAACGTGTCTTTAGTAAAATTGATCTTAAATCTAGGTATCATTAGATAAGAATGACACATATGACATCTACAAGACTACCTTTAGAACTCATACTCGTCACTTTGATTCATGGTAATGCTTTTGGACTAACCAATGCACTTGCTACATTTGCACGCATGATGAATAACATTTTTCTGGAATACCAAGCTTTTGTTCTTTTTTTCTTTGATGATATACTTGTCTATAGTGAGAATGACAATGACCATGCAAATCATTTAGCAATAGTCTTTGGCTTTTTATGAAAAATTAAACTGTAGGGCAATCCTAAAAAGAGTTATTTCTTCCGAAAGGAATTAGAGTATTTAGGCCATATTGTCTCTAGTCAAGGTGTTCACGTAGATCCAAAGAAAATTAAAGTAATTGAAGAATGTCTTGTACCTCAATCTGTGAATGATGTACGCTCTTTTCTTGAATTAGCTAGTTATTATAGAAAGTTTATAAAATGTTTTTCTTGTTTAGCACTCCGACTCATAGTATTATTGAAGAAAAAACTAAATTTTGCATGGGGACTAGCACAACAACAATCATTTGAAAAAACGCAAACCTGCACTTTTGCATGCACTTGTTTTGAAATTACATGATTTTGCACAACCTTTTCATGTAGTTACAGATGCTAGTGGTTTAGGTATAGGTGTTGTATTAATGCAAAATGACCATCCTATTGCATTTGAAAGTATGAAACTTAAACCTTCATAAAAGAATTATAGTACATATGATAAGGAACTTTTAGTTTTTGTGCATGCTTTAAAAATTTGGAAACATTATATCATGGGTTTTAAAGTCATAATCGAAACAGAGCAACAAGCTATTAAGCATTTATTAAATCAACCATTGATTTCTAATAGACATATTAAATGGGCTTGATTCATACAAAAGTTTCAGCCTATGATTCAATATCAACCTGGCAAAGCTAATCTTGTAGCTCATGCCCTTAGTTGTTCTCCATCCCCACAAACCAATAGTGTTTCCATTAATAATATTTCTAATGTTCATATTCATTCATTTTGTGACATGATTCCTACTTATGCATATGATTTGTATTTTTCACAAACGTGGAATGGTTTCAATAATTCTACAACATTTCGTGAGGATCACTACACCTTTCACAATGGATTCTTTTATTTCAAACACAAGCTATGCATCACACAAGGTTTTAAAGAATTTTTTATGAATGAGATGCATGAACCACCATATATGGGTCATAAGGGCATAGAAAGTGCTATTTCTACATGTAATGACTTCTTCATTTGGCCAAATATGGAAAGGGATATTACACAGTATGTTTCCTATTCAATGTGTGTCAATGTGTGAGAAGATATTAGAGTAAAGCATTTGGATTAATAATGCCACTCCCCATACCTAATGGACCATGGGAAAAACTTTCTATGGATTTTATTACTTGCCTTCCCGCAACTTCATCTCATAGTGATATGATTGGGACAATTATTGATAGGTTTAATAAACAAGCATATTTCATTCCTTCTAAAAAGACTATTTCTACACCTCAAGATGCTAAGATATTTATTAAATGTACTTTTGCACATCATGGGTTTCTAAAAGTTATTTTATCAGATCGAGATGTTCATTTTTGTAATCACTTTTGGGTTGCATTATTT